>APFE030650389.1:0-14070 GCA_000404065.3 Pinus taeda | reverse complement strand
GGGAATCTCGTGGCACCTGAGGTCGACGTTGCATCACTCTCGACAGTACTACTGGAGGGCACCCTTGCGAAGCTTGGGGGCTTGCACCGGCGCAAGCTGTTGTTAGGAGGTCAGCGTAACTTCCTTTGTTACCTTCGCTGATAGGCTTGGGCCCTCATCATCCCAGACTATCTTCGGAAGGCCCCTTATTTTTCACTTTCTTGTCTTTTGGTGTCTGGTCCTAATCACATGGAGCGGAAATACTTGGAAGTTGTTTGACTGGCTGTATCTTTAGGGACTTTATAGTGGGTGCTATGTGTTCTTAGTTGGCCTAGCTTTCAATTTTTTGAGTCTTTAGTTAGATCTTAATCAACAAGTTCAAAGTGGCTGACCGATCTCCTAGATGGTCTCGGAGACTTCGTGGTCTTTCACCACCGAGTTTAGAGCCTTCTCCGATAAGGCACAGAGGTAATAATACCGGTGGGTTTCATCCCACGGTAATTGACTCATCAGGGATTGATCCTCCTCTCGGGGGCATTAGTATTTAAGCAAGGCCTGGTACTTCCACGGAACAAGTGAGGAACACTCCAGTTCTTTCTTGAGTTTGCTTACAAGCGGAGGATAATATAGGGGTAGAAGAACTTTCAGAGTCGTTAGTGGTTCCGAATTCTCCCCTACCATCTAGTCATCCACACGTATTGCAATACGTTGGGACTTCAACGAATAGACCGTCAAGTCCAGGTTACGCTACGCGCTTACCTTCGATGACCACTACTGAAAGCATGGCTTCTACAAGTGCTACGACTATACAGACTCTTATATCTGTACAAGGGGGAGGAACTATTTCCATCCCCTATGTCTCTTTATTCGGATCTTTTGTTAGCACGTCTTTTGTTGGGTCTACCTCCATTCCATCCACGAGTTGAAATTCCCAAAACAATGCTTTTGGTTCTGGATTCTTCCCATTTGGCACCCATTCATAGGGCATTCCTTCAGCTCCGTTCGGAGCCGCCACGTCCATGATGAGTGGATCGGCTTTGTTCCAAGGTTTTCCATTCGGAAGTGGTCATATACCACATTCTAACCCAACGATAGGATCCATGCCTTTTTCTTCTGTAGGACAAAGCAGCAATCCTTTCCAAGGTTGGAATAATCCTAGGCTTAGTAGTGCCGGAACTGGGAATCCATTTTTCAGCCAATATGGGAATAGGCCGTATACCACAATTAGTTCATTCCAAAGTATTCCTCCCCTAGCTTCGGTTTGGAATCCATATCAGGGGTTATCAACTCCTTACAATCCTTTAGGAGGAAACTTTGCTGGGTATGGTGGATATACGGCCGGAGTTGGTCAAACTCTGAGTTTTGCTAGGTCACAAGCCTTGCCTTTTGGTTTAGCGAGTTCTACTAGTTACTTCGGGCAGCCTGGTGCCTTCCAAAATGCAGGCCAATCTTTTTAGAGCTTTGGGAGTTCTGCCCAGTCAGGGTGGAATCCCCAAGCTCCTCCTAGACTTCCATTCCTGGAAATGTTGAACTTGCCAAATCTCACTAAGTTAACTAACGACCCCATCAAGTACAATCCGGTCTGGCCTCTGGTCCCAACTAAACTCCCTTCGGACATTCCAAAATTCTAAGGGAAGAGTGGTGAGGACCCGGGCGACCATGTAACCACGTTCCACTTATGGTGCTCATCGAACTCCCTGATCGATGACTCGGTTAGGTTGAGATTATTTCAACGCACCTTGATTGGTAACGTGGCCAAGTGGTATATAGAGTTTCCTGGGGGCAGCTTTACATCATTCGCCGACTTGGCCAATATTTTCTTGAACCATTTTCAGTTGCCTGTCCAGTATGATGCCGGGACTGAACTACTGGCCACTTTTCGTCAGGATAGGGCAACGATCATATTTAGGAATGGAGATGGAGAAAGAGGCTCATCAAAGCCGATATCCCTCCGGAGTACCATCTCGAGTGGTTTTTGAAGTCTTTGATACCTGAGATCTCTAAGGATGTCTCCATGTCTGGGGTTTATTCTGAGGAGCAAGCCATTTTTAGGGCCCAGCAATTAGAATTGATCTACTCTCAGTCTGCGATCCTACGAAAGTACTTGCCAGATGCTCCTGGGTCTAAGGTTGACGTAGCTAAGTCGAAGCCAAGTCCCAACGCAGATGGTATTGTTGGGTCGATAGACATGAATACAGTGAACTTGTTGAATCAATTGCAGCAGTTGTCTTTACAAACTGCTTCTAGCAACCAAGTCACATCGTCTAACCCTTCGGCTTCCTATTGTGCCTTGCAAACAACCCCCCATTTCATGTTATTTCTATTCACAAAAAACATTAAAATATGAAATAGGTCCCTTTAAAAATAAAATTGATATCAAAACTTTTACTTTGTAAAAGTCCGATAATCAAAGGATTGCTTTGCGAATAAACCCTTAAAAGCAATATCTATTTAAAAGTGAACATAAAGCGAATATGTGGTTATTGCGATAAAGCGATCGCAAGATCGCATATCGCAAAAAACATGAAGGATGCACCAAATGGCCAAAGGACTTCCCCCCGATGCGATAAAGCTATCGGCTATATCGCAATCGGCAATCCCCTTGTGCACCACTAACACACCCCATATTAAAGCCCCGATGCGATAAAGCTATCGGCGATCGGCAATCGGCACCTCTCCTTTATTTTTACAATCATATGCGCATATGCCTTTTTGCCGATGCGATATTGCAAAAGGCAATCGGCGGATCCTCTCGTCTCATCCTTAATGCGCGTATGCCTTTCGCCGATGTGATATCGCAATCGGCGATCGACGATACTCAAAGCATTGTTAAAGCCAGTCATGCGCCCCCTCCCGATGCGATGCGATAAGGCACGGTTCTCAATACAAAAGCCGTTAAAGTGATTGGAGAGCCCAATTTAATGATAATTAAGGCATAATCACTCCCGCTCGGCCGCCAATACGCCCATTGTACGCTTTAAGAGATTTTCAACCAAATATTGGTATAATGGGCATTTATAAGGTGGCAGGCCCTATACGGTCACTTAATGAATCCATGTCCTAAGATCAGCCTATAGATCGTCTCCGCGCCGTTTTACAAAAGTAGAGTATATCAACGTTCCTCTTTTTCATTTTGCTATCAACTATGAGTTTTACTGCTATCTCTGTGTTACGCCAAAATCGCCTCTCTGTGCAGAATACAGTTTTACAAAAGGATTCGGGCATGATGGGTAAAAAGTCGAAGAAAGTTGCAGGTGTTTCGAATCCACCAGCTGCAGGACAATCGGTGCTAAATAGCAAAAAGGGCTTAATATCCGACACAACATGCGCAGGCCTCGCCAGAACAACTTGGCAAGGAACTTATGATTTGATAGAGGCCAAAAAACCAACGCAGACGGCAGAAGAAGCTACCGCGGATTCACCAAAGAAGTCGGAATGTTCTCTTAAGGATTTGGCATATTCCTTCCTCCATAGGATAGCAGCAAGGGAGAAAATTCTCCCGTATACCGATGTTGTGAAATGGGCAATTGAAGAAATCCCCATCACAGATAGAACTTTCATCACAAAGGATGGGAGGATTTTTGGGTCATTTAAGCCAGAAGATCTGAGGCAAATGTATCATTTGCCTAAGCCGGAGAAGATATATAATAACGCCTTTTTGAAACAATTTGCAAGCGAGAACGAGATCGAGTCCGAACCTATTAAGGAATGGAGGCAGAATCCAAATAAACACAAGCATGAATCCTCCGGTAAGTACTCAGTCGACTCTTTGTGTTCTCCTTATTGCTATGCCGGTATAATGATGTGTAGATTGTGGGGTTTGCATGACTCTGTCGTTTTTACCATTGAAATGGTTCCTCTCATGGAAGCGGCAGTGAACAGCACGATTATGGATTGGGCTACTATCCTTTCGGATAAGCTAGCATTAGCTGTTAGTGACTTCAGGAACAAAACTAGAGTCACTGAGAGGAAAATTCCCCCGTTCTACTATAGTGCATATATCCTAGATACCTTGTGTTTTAATTCTGAATTCCCTATTCTTGGCTGGAGGTCGACCACACAGGACCCCTCGCCCATTCATATTTATCATCGCAAGATGTGGAAATCATCCTATAAAAACCACATGTATCAGATTTGTAATGGTTTCATGGTTCCTGTTTATTATTCAATTTTTGATAAGCCTATTCCAAGGATCTCCTACCTAGCCTCTTTTGACTTGCCTGCGGTGGGTAGTTGGTTTGGTGAAGAATATTTTACTTATGTTAGAGTCTTTGGCGGCCAAGCCAATCCTCATGTCCTTCCCTTATATGTCCCTGACAAACTGCTAGCAAGGGAAATTGCATACCAAATTACAGCTGAAAGCACCACCCAGACTCTCAAAAAGGAGAAGAAAAGGGGCTGGCCTACTTTCCCCTTCAGATGTGGAGTCTTCACCCTGCATGATCTAAAACATGTGGAAAAAGAAGCCACGAAGATTCAAGCTCTAAATCTTGCTACAATTCCGAATAAGGCATTCGACCCAAAGCGAACAGCATATGCTGCTTTGGAACATGCCAAATTAGCAACATTTGATCATAAAGAAGATATGTTTGATGATTTTTTCAAATCAGCCGAATCGATATTTCAAGCCAGACAACTCGCCAAGATGCGATACAATGATGAAGGGTTAATTGAGTTTAATAAACTCAGAGAGCAGAGGTTGCAAACTCTGCCTCTGGATTTATTAATGCCAACCCAAACAGCATCATCAAGCGAGCCTGGCCAACAGCAGATAAAGGAACCTCCTGATACAACAAAGACCAATAATAAAGAGCAGGAGGAGCAACAAAAGAAAGAGCGAGAGGAGAATTTGAAGAAAGAACAACAAGCGCGCTTAAGGAAAGAACAACAAGAGCGCTTAAAGAAAGAGCAAGAAGAGCGCTCAAGAAAAGAAGAGGAAGATAGACAGCGCAGAGAGCAGGCAGAGATGCGGCAGAAGGAACAGGAGCAGCAAGAGAGGGAAAAACAAGAACAATTGCTAAAGGAGTCCCAGTCTAAACAAACCACCACCGATACTAACGAGGGTGTCGTCACAGACCCTGAACTGCAAAAGGAATGGCAGCATTTCAGCACCATTATCGGTGGAGGAAAAGACTCACAGAATACTGATACTCCTAAAAGCAGCAGTGTATAGGATGATACCTCATCTCAGGCTTTGAGCGGAACCAGCGGCCCACCTAAAACTAAGGATGTGGAAATAATTCCGAAAGGTCCTAGCGACCAAATCACTCTACAAGTAGAAGATATTCCTCCATTGAATGTCTTCTATAGTCCAAAGCACAGAGCCGTGGTAAAGCGATCGAGAAAGAGACAAAGGCTTGATCAACCTTCCATCTTTCCAGAAAAAACGGTCATGGGCAATGTAGTGTGGAAGGAGAAACTGGATCCCTCCGAAGATCTAACCAAATTGTCACAGTATGCTGGAGCTTATTCAGCTGCAACTATCGACAAGGCATCGGAGGTAAGTCTTCTATTAAAGACTAAAGACCAGGAAATCTCCACATTGCAAACAGAGTTAGCGGATATAAAACAAAGGGTAACACAAGCCGAGGCACAATTAGCAGAACAAAAATAGTGGACAGCGCGCGCCGAGGAACAGTTATTAGAACAACAACAAATAAATAGCCAATTGGCTAAGCAATGGGAGGAGGAGAAACAGAACATCAATCAGGCAGCAATTCAAAAACATAATGAGTTGACAGAGGCTTCAGAACAATTAAAAGCGGCAAATGAGCAATTATTAAAGACCAAGGATGAGCATATCGCCCAAATTACATCGCAACTAGATAATGTTAAAGGAGATTCGTAGATAATGGAATTTAGAAAAGAGGCAATGTTAATCAACAATGCGCTTATAGCGCAAGTTAAACTCTTGGCTCAATACCTCTCTCAAGCGGAACCACTCTGCGAGTTAACTACAACTCTAAATGAGCAGGTAGAAAAGGCAAGAGATGACTTGAATCAAGCCGATGAAGCTATTACAGCATACCTCGAATGGCAAGTTCGAAGTCAGGAAAAGAATCCAATTTGCCTAGGATACTTGAGGTTCATAAAGACACACTGTTTACAGAATGGCACACACAGGTGTTAAAGGCAGAAAGAGCAGCATCAAGATGTAGATTAACTTCTAATAATTTAGTTGATCTAGTTAATGACACTCTCTATCTAGCAAACATGATCTCCCAATGCACGCCTGGAAAGATTACTACAACAAATGCATTGGAGCAAACCTGTTATCCAGAGTTAGAAGGTAGAGGAAGATTAATTTCCGGAGTTAATAGTTTAACCATGGAAACATATTGGCACTTCCTAATCAAGCCTCGTGAACAAAGAGCCGCCCTCAAGTGTTTAACAGATGCCATCCAATGCATGATCCCCGATATCCAAGACGCCACCTATGCTGCCCAGCTCAGTTCACAGCTCAACAAACCTCCTGAAATTGAGCCAATGCTTGCCATTAATCAGCTCAGGTTCAAAGGAAAGCAGCCGACAGAATGAATCATCCTCCAGCTCCTCAGATCGCCAGCAGATATAGCATCAACAGTTATTGATATCAGCTTAATTAGCATTTCTGTTTTATAGATATTTAGATTAGTATAGTATTTATAGACCCTTTCATGTCTTTAGAAAGGGTCATAAAATTCTGTAATAGACTTAACAGACTGAAGTTTGCACTATTGTGCTTCAGCCTTTATTCTTTTATGAAACTCGACCAGTCGTTTTTACTTTAATGGAGAAATTTCTTGATTCAATTGTGCACTATTGTCATTGATTGAGGAATGTTTATGTGTTAAAGGAAAAGCCACACATAGCGATTGATATCTGGGATTGGCCTATAGCTCAAATGGTACTTCTATCTTTGTCTGAAGTCATTCTGTGTATATGAATTGTTATGTAATTATCTTGCTATCGTTAATTGTATGCATGCGCTATAACGGCAAATCTTGTCCATTCCACTATTGGGTGTTTATATGATATGCCTTTACTTTTAATCATGTATATGTTGATGATATAAATGTGCAAAGTGTAGTAATATCGCTTTAAATCGTTGCGCTTAACTATTTAAGCACAACAATCCTAAATAATTCAATATCTATGTCTTAAGGATACAGACATCTATATGTTTATCTTTCAGATATAGAGCATCAAAAGCTATGCTTTAGAGCTCAATAGATTCCCGGGATAGTTTCATTTATTTATATTTTTTCAATAGTATTAGTCTTTCGCCTATCACTAGTGTTACTTATAAAACATTCACTCATCCCATTTTATCTATTTCTAGGAAACTGGTCCCATTATCCCCAGTCGGAGCCACTATCCCAAACGGAAAAGGAGCTGTACTAAGGTCCGGACCGGGTGGTTTCCCCAATGTTGTTGCAGCGATTTTCGAAGCATCAACATTTTTGGCGCTAGAAGGAGGGCACTGACTGTGAATGGCAAGAAAAACTAAAATTACAAGCCATTCTAAGAGTAATTCTCCCTCCAATTCTCCTAGTTATTCTCGATCGCATGCTGGGTCTCCAACGCACGATCAAGAACAACAAGAATCCACCACCACTGCTCACACACATTATACTCCAAAACAATTAAGTCTTGAATCCCCTGAAGTCCAGTCTCTTATCCACAAACTTCATAGCTTCTCGATTTCACCACAGAGATCTGAGGTATCACAAAGCAGTGCGACTTCGCAGTTCAATTTGTCTCGTCCGCTTACCAGACTCCAAAGTGGAAAACTTGGTATAGAACCCACTGAGTTCCCTTTACCCGAAAGGAAAAGGGCCAAGAGATATACTGAAGGGTCCGATAGTGGAGAATTTTCTTCCACATCATCCATTTCATCTCCTCATCTGCAAAGTCAACCACCCACTCCTCCATTACATATTGTTGTCCACCAGGGAACAAAAGCCTCAACATCTCAATTTGCTCACCCCTCAATATCATCTACTTCTCATACATCTGGAATCCCAATAATAGTATCAACCACTGGTACTATTACAATGGTAGATCCATGGACCAGACCTGGTGCGGTCAACATGTCTGCACCATTGCATCCTTTACCAGATGCTCCTGAAAAATGGCTCCCCAAATTTAACCCAGATGATGGAACGCAGGCCGAAGAACACATTAATAATTTTATGTTGTCGGTCAACTTAAAAGGGGTAACGCAAGAAGATGTTGTTGTTAGACTTTTCCCTTACACTTTGCAAGGATCAGCAGGATCCTGGTATTTCTCTCTACCCTCTGGTTCCATTACCAGTTGGGATACATGCCAAGAGCAGTTTCTTACTAAGTATGGAGATGACAGATCTTTGGCAACTTTAATAAACGATCTCTCCAACCTAAGAATAGAACATAGGGAACCGATTAAGGAATTTAATGCTCGCTTCAATAAACTCCTCAGCAAAATCCCTACAGCTTCCAAACCAAGTGAACAAATCCGAAGCGAATGGTATATCACTGCCCTGCCTGCCAATATAGTTATTTTTGTAGATCAGGCTGGGAAACCTACCTTAGCAGAAAATATGAAAGAAGCACTTGATGTGGAAAAGCGCATCAATTCCTTAGAAAAGAAAGCTACCTTGGAAGACAGAAAAGCTAAAAAAGTCTCTTTTAAAGAAGACTCCAAGAAGAAAAGCCCGAAAGACCCTTATGACATGGAGGGATTACAAAAGGTCCTGAAAATTTTGTCTAATGAAATGATTGACATAAAGAAACAGGTGGCTGAAACTTCAAACAAAAGACCATTTAGGACTTATAAGAAAACCGAAATAAAGCCACCCAATGTCATATCTAATGCAGATTCAGACCAGGAAGAAGAAGAAGAAGAAGAAGCAACTGACGATGAAGAAGAGGTAGCTGAGTGTCATGGAATGTGGGATTTCATACTCCCCGATCCTGATACTGATAATGAAGAAGAAGCCTTCCCAGTCACCACCAGGAGTAAAAGTACTTCTGAACTTGCCCAGGCAACTTCAAAGAAAAGGAGCGCAGGTGCCACTACAACAAAGGAAAAAGTACCTCCAAAGAAACCACCTGCAGTTGTCCCTCAAAACCAGCCCTCAACTTCTACTTCCCCTTCGACTTCTAAGACGTTAGTAGTATCTGATTCAATGGAATAAAACATTGTTGATGATATGAAAAAGACCAAAGCCAACATAACTATGTTTGAGCTTAGCAAGCTAAAGCATCAGCAAAAGTTACTTCTTAAAGAATTGAATGTTGTTCCTTCTACTCCCCTTCCTAGTTCAAAAGTTGCTAATGATTCAGGCCAACCCCCTCCAGGTATGGTTGAAGCTACATATTCAATTCTAATTGGGGACAGGTCAAGCTCTCACACTCCACCATTCCTCCTGACTTATGAAATCTACAACAGAAACCTACACAATTGTTTAATTGAATCAGGGGCATCTTCTAACATAATGCCAGCTTCTGTTTGTTCCAAATTGAACATAGAGCCTCAGAAGTCTGCCATCCATATTGTTCAATTAGACAGGACTAAGGTACAGGTTGTTGGAGAAATCAATTCTGTAACCATCAGGCTGTCTGCTGATCCCAGAATAGTACAAAGGATTGACATTCTTATAGCCGATATACCTGAGTTTTATGGGTTGATTTTGAGTAGAGACTGGTCTGAAAAATTACATGGGTACATTTCTACTGATTGGTCACACATGTGGCTTCCTTATAAAGGTAAGCCAAATCAAATAAAGATAGACCGAGAAAAACATATGACCCATACAGTTACCGATTTTGAATAAGAAAACCATCCTGTGGCTTTCAACAATAACATTTTGGGCAACTATTCATCAGAATCATTTTTTGGCAACTTTCTTGCCCAACCCTCCCCTTTCTCAGTTAATCATTTTACATCTCAGATTGAAAATTTTTCACAATCAGATAAGTCTAGGTGTTTTAATGATCATGAGAAAACTGTAAATATGAATGTTAATACTCCTTTATTTTGGTCTTTGTATTTTGATGGCTCTAAGTCTAGTGAAGGCTCAGGAGCAAGATGCATCTTGGTTAGTCCATATGGAGAAAAGACAATGCTCTCTTGCATATTAGAATTTGAATGCACTAACAACACAGCTGAATATGAAGCCCTAGTTCAGGGTTTATATAAAGCAATCGACCTTAAAGTGCAATATCTTAAAGTATTCGGCGATTCAGAAATTATTATTAAGCAGGTTAGAAATGCAATTCATTTCCTTTCCAATCACCTTAAGCACTACCAATCGCTTGTGCAAGACCTTACTTCACATTTTTTAGCATTTAACATTTCCTCCATTCCTAGGTCCCAGAATTCAGCTGCCGACTTACTAGCCAATGTAGCTTCCAGGGTCCTACCTTCAGAAGACTACAACCCTGATAGGTTTTCTGTAGAATTGATTTTCAGACCTTCAATTCCTGACAACATCACTAATTGGAGAGTATTTAATCATGACGATGATATTTTGCAATTTTTAACTTCTGAAAAGTCTTATGACAATCAAATCATTGAAGAGGATGAGCACGACTCTCAAATAAAGGAAAAACCTCAAGAAAATGCAATTCCTAAGCCTGTGGTAAAACTAGAAGATCTTTATGATATAAAAGACAGATTTAAACCTGTAACTAATACAAAGATCCAAAGCTCCACCCTAAGGTTTGAATTGATAAATTTGGGTACTGAGCAAGCTCCTCAGAATGTAAATTTAGGATTAGGACTTTCTGTAGAAGAAAAAAAATCATTTGTTAAGCTATTAAGGAAAAATAAACACGTTTTTGCTTGGAAATATGACGACTTAAAGACTTATGACACATCTATTATCCAGCATACTATTCCAATGCTTCCAAATCAAAAGCCAATTCAGCAGAAGTTAAGAAAAATACACCCAAATTTGGAAAGCTAGATTAAGTCGGAGCTTAACAAACTCCTTAAAGCCAAGATTATCTTTCCAGTCCGACATTCCAACTGGGTTTCTAATATGGTGCCTGTTAGGAAGAAGAATGGTGACATTCGAATTTGTATTGATTTTAGGAATCTAAACAGAGCAAGTTTGAAAGACAATTTCCCATTGCCTACTATGGAGCAAGTACTCCAATCAGTAGCAGATTCTGAATTGATGTCTTTTCTAGACGGTTTTTCAGGATATAACCAGTTCTTGGTTCATCCTGATGACCAGCTTAAAACTACATTTTGAACAAAATGGGGGACATACGCATATCAAAAGATGCCTTTTGGACTTATAAATGTAGGAGCGACTTTCCAAAGAGCTATGGACACTGCTTTTAGGGGATTGATAAATCGAACAATGGTCATCTACCTAGACGACATAACCGTGTTTTCTAAAGAGAGGGCTAATCATTTACATGACTTAAACCAGATCTTTCAAAGGTGTAAAAGGTATGGAATCTCTCTTAACCCCAAAAAATCATTCTTTGCTCTTGATCAAGGGAAACTCCTGGGTTTTGTAGTTTCTCAGGATGGCATTTATATTGATCCCGATCGGATCAAGGAGATTTCTGAGATCCCATTCCCGCACAATAAGAAATCGATGCAGTCATTTCTTGGCCAAATTAATTTTGTTAAAAGATTTGTACCTGATTTCTCTCAAATTATTTTGCCCCTCCAGACAATGATTAGGAAAAATGCAGTCTTTAAGTGGGGATTAGTAGAAAAAGAAGCTTTTGATTTGATAAAGCAATCCATTATCAACACCCCCTCCTTAATTACTCCGAATTTCTCTAATCCTTTCACGTTGTATACTATCGCATCTAGTTCTTCATATGCAGCAGTACTTACCCAAATAAATGATCACAATTTGGAGGCACCCATCTCATTTTTTAGCTCAAATCTTCAGGGTGCTGAATTAAATTACTCTAATGTAGAGAAACAAGCTTTTGTTGTGTTTAAAGCAGTCAAATATTATAGACCCTTTCTTCTCAAAACTCACACAAAAGTGATAGTTCCTTTCCCAGCTGTTAGGCAACTATTATTACAAAAGGAATTGGGTGAAAAAAGGGCAAAATGGGTTACAACGCTTCAAGAATATGACTTAGAAATTAGGCCAGCAAATATTGTTAGGGACCAAGGTTTTTGCAGGATACTGGCAGGAGCTTCCAACATTCCTGAATCAAGCGTCACTGGTCCAACTGAAGAAATCAATCAGATAAGTGTCACTGATTCCGAATCTCAGTATGCAGATTTGATATTTTATTTAAAAAACGGTTATGCTCCTCCAAATTTGTCTTACAAAAACAAAAGGGCCATCAGGTTAAAAGCAAAGAATTTTACAATTATTGATAATGTGCTTTTCAAGAAGAATTATGATTCTGTTTTACTCAGATGCCTGGAGAAAGCTGAAGCTCAAAAGGTATTGCAGGAGTTACATGATGGACCAGCAGGAGGACATTTTGGAGCTGACACAACATCTCACAAGATTATTCATGCTGGATATTATTGGCCAACTCTATTTAGAGATGCACACGAGTATGTAAGGAAATGCCTCAATTGCCAAACTGCTAGTGGAAGACAATCAAAATCAGCTTTTCCTTTGCAACCAGTCAACATTGAACAACCATTTGAGCAATGGGGATTGGATATCATCGGAGAAATTAATCCACCTTCTTCCAAGCAGCATAAGTATATTCTTACTGCTACTGACTATTTCACTAAGTGGGTTGAAGCAATCCCTTTGAAGACAGCAAATTCTGAAGCAATCATTGAATTCATAGACCAATTCATCATTACCAGGTTTGGTGTCCCAACTGCTCTTGTATTTGATAATGCTTCTTATTTCTCAGGCAATTCTATGTTTGATTTTGCTATCAAGAGAGGATTTAAATTAAAGTATTCTGCTAATTACTATCCTCAGGGTAATGGTTTGGCAGAATCCACTAATAAGAATCTGATTAAAATCATCAAAAGAACAATCGAACAAAATCATAGGAATTGGCACAAATCCTTAATCTTTGCATTATGGGCTGATAGGGTAACACACAAGGCTTCCATAGGGACCTCTCCGTTCAATCTTGTATATGGAAAAGAAGCAATATTACCGACAAATCTTGTTCTTCCTTCTTTAGCCCTAGTACAGTTCATCAAAGAAGCTCCTTCCTCTTCCATTCAGCTCAGATATGATCAAATCTTAAAACTAGAAGAAGAGAGAGAAAAAGCCAAGGATACCCATGCCAAACATCAGCAAATCATCAAAGCAGCTTTTGATTCAGCTTCATCAGGGTCAAAACAATTCCAAGTTGGCGATCTAGTTCTGAAATGGGATAAAGCCCATGAGGACAAAGGCAAACACACCAAGTTCCAAAAGTTGTGGCTTGGACCATTTCAGATCTGTGAAAAAATAGGCCACTCAACCTTTCTATTGCAAGATTTAACAGGTGTGAGGGAGTCTCTCCCTGTAAATGGCCTTATCCTAAAAAAGTTCTTCAATTGAGAAGGTGACCCCTTCTCCCTTTTTGTTTTTTTTTAGAATTTTTCTTAGTTTGTAGGTTTTAGGAAATAAAGTTTAAAGGCATATTCCATTGACCTTTCACTATATCTGAAAAAGTTGTCTCATAGAAATATCATGAATATTTGCTTTCAAATAATAGAACTTTCAACCAAAAGAGATAATTTTGAGAAATTAGGTATCATTGTATTCTGAAGTCACAAATTAAGTTTGATCAACTCCTCCTTAGAGCATAAAAGTAATGAGAGTCATTTTTTTGTTTTCAAATTGGTCCCAAAAGGTTATCAATATCAGGAATGGAAGTCAATTCAATATCAGCATCTTCAACTCTTAACCTGTCATCCATCAATTCTCAAAGAAGAGATTGTCCATCTCATTCATTAAAGACGATGATTTTTCAGAGTGTAATTCTAAAATATAAAGATATTAAAGATAAGAGGTCTTATTACAAGCCTGCTTACCATGTTCATAGGGAAATAGCTTAATTGACATTACCAATACTACCTACCAAAACAGGGTAATGGCTTGAAATTTCAAGACAAGGAGTCTCATCACGAGCTAGCTTGTTCAGCTAAACTACTACTAGTGAGTGGCATTGTCAATA
>APFE030650386.1:100851-198047 GCA_000404065.3 Pinus taeda | reverse complement strand
GATGAGGGATTGATTTCTCCAATGAAATCCAAGCCCCATTGCTGAAATGGTCTCTCTGTTGCAATAGGCCTTAAAGGAAGTGGCAATAACTTTCTCTTTCCCTCAAACACTTGACATTTATGACATGAAGTGGCAAATTTCTTGATATCAGAGAAAACAGTGGGCCAATAGTAACCAACTCTCAGTATCTTATCCACAACATAAGGCAAAGGAAGAAAAGGAAAATAGATGTCATGCTCGCTCCAGAGGATGAACCTTTGGATGTTCTGTGGAAAGACCCAACTACAGACACATCATTAAATTTAACTAGGCTCTCTCAGATCGCAAGAGAATATGCTTCAGCAACAATTGATAAAGCAATAGAAGTTCAAGTGCTCCTAAGAGAGAAGGAGGATAGAATTTTGTTTTTGGAGCAGTAACTACAACAAATTAGCACCAGTCAAGAAGCAGAAACACAGCTAATAAAACTCCAGCAAGACTTCCAACAGATGCAATTGAATCATCAAAACAATTTGGCCAATAAAGAAGAAAAGTTACAAGCTATGATAGAACTACATAAGGAGGATCCTAAAATTGGGGAATTTATCACATAATCACTCGCTCTTAATGCCCATCTCTTGCAACAGGAAGAAATACTCCACGAGAAGATCTCACAATGTAATTTCCATTGTGAAACGAGCGATAATATTAAAAATCAAGTCGTAGAATTACAATTTGATTATGATTCAATTTTAAGAAGGTTTCAAACTTCTTGAACTGGAAAAGATCAGAAGAAGGTAAAGAGTTGAATTTCCCGTAATCAATGAATCGCACAAAGAAATGTTATTTTTGAAATGGGATTCATAGCTTAAAGAAGCAGAAGAGGCGATGGAAGGGGAAGCGACAACAACAAATAATGTCATTGAGTGCATAAATGAAAATCTGCACAAGGCCAATTTGATATCAGAGACTACTCTAGGCTTCCTCACAAAGGCCAAATAGCTTCAAACAAAGTGGAAACAAACAATAAAGGAAAAGGCAGAGGCAATTAAAAAGGTAAATAAGTTAAACTAGGAAACATACTGGCAGTACTTGGTAAAGCCACATAGCCAATGGATGACCTTGAAATGCGTCATAAACTTTGTCGAGAAGATAGTGCCAGCGCTAGCTAATGCTGTATTTGTAGGACAGTTAAGAGTTGAAGTTGGCCAACCGATGCTCTTGAAACTGATGCTAGACATTTTCAATCTGAAAGATCAGATACAAAATTTATCATAGATACAATTTAGTTTTCTTTTAGTTCATTTTTTTGCTTAAAATTAGGCAGGTGGTTTAAACCTCCTCATCTATTTTTGTAATATTTATTTTTAGATTTCATTAGATTAGTATTTAAACCCCTCTCATGCATTTAGAGAGGGGTCCAAAGTTTTATAAAAAACAATTCTTCAGAACGTGCAGTTTCCCCCCACTGAGGAGGTTTTGATAAAATGAATGGAACGAGATTTATTTTTATATGAGTTTGATGTCTACTACTGAAATGCACTTTTTTACTCTTAGTGGATGTTTAGTTATTTGAAGATAAATCTATATTGTTGCAGCTCATGAGTATAACTTATTACCAATGGTATTTTTATCCCCTAATAATTTTTACTTATGTGCTGAGTGATAAATATATTTTCAGTTATTGATATATGAAAGTCTAAATCTTTAGTTTCATTATTGCACTTCTGTATGGTGATAACTTATTTTTTTATGCTGAGTATATGAATAAATCTTATGCGATATGTTTCTCATAATTTTTTCAGCTAACGTTTTATACAAAAAAAATCATTTTTAGTGGATTCTTTTCTCATGGTGATTGAATGATTTATATTACCAATTGTTGTTAGAAATTATTTTAGATCACGTAAGTGAGATATCACTCCTGGGATAGTTTAAAGTTAGATGTTTTCTTTCATTAGAAAAAATTACATATGATAGTTAAAGGATAGATTAGATTTAGAACAAGCATTCACCCCATAAAACCCCAAAAGGAAAACATCATCCCGTTAGTACACACATCATAAAAAGATTGGGAAACTGGTCCCATTATCCCTAGTTGGAGCTACTATTCCAAATGGAAATGGAGATACTTTAAGGTCCAGACCGGGTGGTTATCCCCCTTGTTGTAGACCCAATTTTTTGAGCCTTTACCATATTTGGCGCTAGAAGGAGGGCCTGACTGTGAATGACAAGTAAATCTACATCTTCACACCATTATAAGAGTAAAACTCCCTCACCAACACCCTCAACTTCTTATTCGCATTCCAAATCTTCCATCACTGAACCAAAAGTTGAAAAGAAAAATACAGAGCACATTACTGAAATCTCAAGCAAGCCAGATCATTCTTCTTCAGATCCTCCTTAGTTACAAACTTTAATTCATAAGCTATAGGGAATTTCTTTGTCTCAAGAAGAATCCAAGTTTTCCCAAGGTAGTTTCACTTCTCATTTGACCCCGACTGAATGACTAACTAGAGCACAAAGTGAAAAATTAGGAATCCCACTAGTTGAGTTTCCTTTGCAAAGGTGTAAGAAAGCTAGGAAAGCACCAGTAGAATCTCAGAGTGAGGTTCTATCATCATCTTCATCCACCATACCATCAATATCATCACAAGTTCATTCATCCATCCCTCAACTCCAGATCGTGATTCACACAGGTACAGGAGAAACATCCTCCTTTACCCAACCGCCTTCAACTACTACAACTTCTCCTCCTACTCATACTCCAACCATGGCATGAAATCCGCCACCAAGGCCACGGGCTAAGCCAAGAGCTGTGGACATGCCTGCACCCTTATCACAGTTACCAGCTTATCCTGAGAAATGGCTCCCCAAGTTCAATCCTAACGATGGTCAAACAATCGAAGAGAATATAAATAATTTCATGCTATCCATAAATTTAAATGGAGTAATGGAAGAGGATGCAGTTGTACGATTATTCCCTTATAATTTAAAAGGAACAATAGGATCATGGTATTTTTCATTACCATCATGCTCCATTTATAACTGGGATACATTTCAACATCAATTTTTAACAAATTTTGGAGATGATCGATCTACAACAACCTTAATTAACGACCTATCCAATTTGAAAGTCTAACGAAGAGAACCAATTAAGGATTTCAATTCTCGCTTCAACAAATTATTAGACAAAATACCAGCAACATCAAAGCCTAGTAATGAAGTCCAAAATGAATGGTATATTTCCGCTTTGCCTTCAAGTTAAGCCATCTTTGTAGATAGAGCTGCCAAGCCAGCATTAGTTGAAAACATGAAAGAGGTGATAACTATAGAAAGACGTATCCTATTCGTAGAAAATAAAAATGTTGTATATCAAAGAAAGTGTAAAAGAGTGTCATTTAGATATGACCCTACGAAAAAACAATCAAAAGACCTATTTGATATGGAAGGGTTACAAAAAGCATTGAAAACCATGCCAAATGAGATGGTAGATATAAAGAAACAAGTAGTAGAAACCTCTTCCAAGAAATCTTATAAACCCTTTAAGAGAAACCCTTCAACTGATCTGAAACCTCCAAATGCTATAACAAATGTAGAGTCAGAAGGGGAAGAGGAAGAAGTTTCGAATGAGGAATAGACCGATGATGATGAAGTTGTAGAACTACAAGGAATGTGGGACATCATTCTTCCGGATCAAGAAGAACAAGATGCATTACTAGTCACTACTAGAAGTAGAAATCAACTTGATCCCCACAATCCAGTGCTAAGAAGAAAAACCCAAGCCCAACTCATCAGGATAAAATTGTAGGTAAGAAGTCCTCACCAAAGGCTACTCAGACAAACCTAGTCCAATCTGATTGAACAACTCCATCAAAACACTTATCGTCTCTCATGGAATGGAGAATAACATTGTTGAAGATATGAAGAAGACTAGGGCTAATATTACTTTTCATAAGCTTAGCAAATTAAAGCATCAATAGAAATTGCTCTTGAAGGAGATGAATGCAGTACCAATTGCACCTCTACCTGCCACTATAATATCTCAAGCTACTCATGAAATGGGAAAACCTCCGAGTAGTATGTCAAATAAAGTCGTTCCAACTGACATTGCTTTGATTGGAGGAAGGTCGAAATCCCATACTCCACCATTTCTCCTTATCTTTGAAGTTTTCAATAAAAATTTGTATCACTGTCTGATAGATCTAGTGCTTCATCTAATATTTTGCCTAAGACAATTTGCGCAAAATTAAATGCCCAACCTCAGAAATATGCAATGCGCATAGTACAACTAAATTGGTCTCAAATCGAGGTTATCAGTGAACATAATTAAGTAACCATAAGGCTTTCATCAAATCCAAAGGTATGTTAGATCATTGATATACTTGTCACAGATATACCTAAATTTTATTGACTAATCCTTAGCAGGGATTGGTCAGAGAAGCTTCATGGTTACTTTGTGACCAACTGGTCTCATATGTGGCTCCCTTACAATGGTAAGCCAAATCAAATAAAGGTTGAACGAGAAAGACACCAAAAGTATATAGTAACGAAGTTGGAAGGAGAAAATGAACCTATAGCGTATGGAAACAATATAATTGAAAATTATTCCGTTGATTCATTCTTAGAGAATTTCAACGCTCATACTTCACTTTTTTAGAAAATTTTGTTTTATCTCAGATAGAAAATTTCTCTCAAACAAACACTTCAAGGTGCATTAATTTTGTAGATAGACCTGTAAATAGCACTTTGTTTTGGAAATTAGTTTTTTGAAGGTTCTAAGTCTAATGATGGATTAGGAGTAGGTTGTATATTAATCAGTCCAAAAGGAGAGAAAACCATGCTAACATGTAGACTCAAGTTTGATTGCATGAACAAGACGACTGGACACGAAGCATTAGTCCAAGGGTTATATAATGCAATCGGGCTTGATATCAAATATTTGCAAGTCTTTGGATATTCTGAGATTGTTATTAAGCAGGTAAGAAATACTATACATTGTTTGTCAGGACACCTGAAGCATTATCAATCGTTAATACAAGACCTGACTTCACACTTTATAGCATTTAATATATCATTCATTCCCAAAATCCAAAATTCTAGTGCTAATGTCCTTGCTTATGTGGTCTCCAAGCTCATTCCATCAGAGGACTATAGTCTAGATAGATTCTCGATTGAGTTAATATTTAGAACCTTCATTCCTGATAATATTACCAACTGGAGATTTTTCAACGATGACCCTCACATTGTAAGTTTTCTGACTTTAGAAGGCTCTTATAATAATTAGGTAATTGATGACGACCAACATGAAAAGCAACTGGAACAAGGAAGTAGCAATAATGCTATACCTAAATCCGTAGTCAAGTTGGAGGACCTATATGATTTAAAGGACAGGTTCAAAAGGTCCACCAATTCAAAGCTTCAGAATTCAACTCTGAGATATGAATTACTGAATCTAGGGACTGACATAAAACCACAGAACATCAACCTAGGTCTTGGTCTAATACCCGTGGAAAAGGAAGATTTCATTCGACTATTAAAACAATACAAAAATGTCTTTTCCTGGAATTATGATGATCTCGAAACTTACAACACTTTGATTATATAGCATACAATTCCGATGATCATTGATGAAAAGCTAATCTAGCAGAAATTGAGGAAAATCCATCCTAATTTCGAAAACCAGATTAAGTCTAAGTTAAACAAATTACTGAAAGCCAACATTATTTTTCCTGTTAGGCATTCCATATAGCTTTTCAACCTGGTACCAGTTAGAAAGAAAAACAAAGATATCTAGATTTGTATTGACTTTAGAAATCTAAATAAAACTTGTCGAAAGGATAACTTTCCGCTACCCCCTATGGAACAGATACTACAATCAGTTATAGGGTCTGAACTAATGTCCTTTTTAGATGGCTTCTCGGGGTATAACCAAATCTTAGTCCACCCAGATGATCAATTGAAGACTACATTTAGAACAAAATGGGGCACTTATGCATATCAAAATATGTCGTTTGGGCTGATTAATTCCAGTGCCACATTTCAAAGGGCCATGGACATTGCATTTAAAGGACTAGTGAATAAGTCAGTGGTGATTTACTTAGATGACATAACAATGTATTCTAAAAAGTGCAGTAGTCAACTCAGAGACTTGAAATAGATCTTCCAATGATGTCAAAAATATGGGATCTCACTTAATCCAAAAAAGTCATTTTTTGCATTAAGAGAAGGGAAGCTTCTCAGATTTATAGTGTCTAAATTTGGAATCCATATTGATACAGTTAGAATTAAGGAAATTTGAGATATCCCAACCCCATAACAAAAAAGTGATGTACTCTTTCCTTGGTCAAATTAATTTCGTCAAAAGATTTGTCCCCAATTTTTCAAGAATCGTATCACCCATCCAATCCATGATAATGAAAAAATCTCTTTTCAAATGGGGTCATGCAGAACATGAATCATTTGGTTTGATAAAACAAGAAATTATAAATTCCCCATCTCTAGCGACTCCAAACTTTTCCAATCCTTTCACTTTGTACACATTTGCCTTTGAGAAATCGTATGTTGCAATACTCACATAGGCCAACCAAGATAAAGTTGAAGCCCCAATTGCCTTCTTCAGTTCGAACAAGAAAGGAGATGAGTTAAATTACTCTGATGTTGATAAACAGACTTATGTTGTATTCAAAGCAATTAAAAACTTTAGACCCTTCCTTCTCACAACTCATACGAAAATAATAATACCATTTCCAGTAGTAAGAAATCTTTTGGTACAGAAAGACGTAGGTGAAAATAGGGCAAATTGGGTCACAACCATGCAAGAAGATGACGCTGAAATCATACCAGCAAATATTGTAAAAGGTCAAGGTTTTTACAGGATGTTGGCTGGAGCATTGCACATGTCAGAAATACACTCTCCAAATAGTGAAGTACAAATGTATGAGGTAAGCCTAAACGAGACTGAATCAAGATATGCAGATATCATATTTTACTTAAAGAATGAATATGCTCCTTCATATTTGAATAAAACAAAGAAAAGAGCCCTGAGGGTAAAAGCTAAGCAATATCAAATTGGATGATGTACTCTTTAGGATGAATTATGATTATGTTCTCCTTAGATGCCTTGAGAAATCTGAAGCTGAAAAAGTATTGCAAGAATTTTCATGACAGACTAGCAGGTGGACATTATGCAGGTGATGTGACAGCACACAAAATCTTGCCTGCAGACTACCACTGGCCAACATTATTTAAGGATGCACATAGCTATGTATGAAGGTGTCAAGTTTGTCAAGCTGCTGCTGGAAGACAGAGGAAACCATCATTGTCATTACAACTGGTCAACATCAATCAACCATTTGAACAATGGGGATTAGATATAATAGGTGAGATCGTTCCTCACTCTTCTAAAAATCATAAATACATCCTTACTACTACCGATTACTTTAATAAATGGGTAGAAGCAGTCCACCTCAAGTCAGCCAATTCTGAGAGTATCATCGAATTCATAGATCAATTCATAATTACCAGGCTTGGCTTACCTTCCACTTTAATGTTCGATAATACATCATATTTCTTAGGTAATGCTATGACTAAATTTTCACTCAAAAGAGGTTTTAAGCTTAAGTGTTCTGCCAATTATTATCCACAAGGAAATCGGTTGGCTGAATTAAGAAACAAAAACCTCATTAGAATCATTAAATGAACTATGGAAGAAAATCGTAGAAACTGGCATAAGTCTTTAACATATGCTCTTTGGGCAAATCAAATAACTCAGAAAACTTCTATTGACACTTCTCCTTTTAATTTAGTTTATGGGAAAGAAGAGGTCTCCCAACAAATCTAGCTATTCCTTCTTTAGCCTTGGTTCAATTCATTGAATAAACTCCTCCCTCATCCTTGAAATTAAGACAATTGCAGATCCTTAAGCTTGAAGAGGAACAAGAAAAATATAAAATTACCCATGCACATCATCAACAATTAGTAAAAGCTTATTTTTATTCAAACATGATGTCTAGAAAAGACTCTCAGCTTGGAGACTTGGTATTGAAATGGGATAAAGCCCATGAAGAGAAAGGAAAGCATACTAAATTCCAAAAGATGTGGCTTAGACCATTCCAGATTGTTGAAATCATAGGTCCATCAACTTTCATGCTATAAGATTTAGCAGGGAACAGAGAGTCTTTACCTATTAATGGACAGATCCTTAAAAAATATTTCCCATAGAAGATAATCTCTTCTATTTTTTGTAAATTATTGTTTTTTTTTTAATAAAACAGGTTGAAAATGTTTACTTTTTGGTTTCCATGAAAAGAATAGTGTCTCTTGTCAATTTTTTTTTTTCACTTGTATAAGTGGAAGTGGTTAGGAAAATTAATCTTTATTTTTGAAACATAGGGTCAAGTGCTATCCTTTTGAAAAATTTTACTTGTTCTTTTGTTTCAACTATATAATTTTTGGTTAAAATCAAACCTTAGAAAGAAATTTTCCTCATATCAGTCATAAAAGGTATCAATAACAAGACAAATATTCTCTATAGAAAAGCTATTTTTAAACTCTACATTTATCGTCCAGAAGAATTCTTAAGGAACCAATGACTTCCTTCCCACTTTAGGAAATTGCGAGATTCAAAGAGTAATCCGACTATGCACTTTAAACTTAAAGAATAAGAGGTCTCATCAAGAGCCAGCTTATCATGATCATAAAGATTATAACTAACTGACATTGCCAGACTGCATACCAAAATAGGGTAATGACTCTAGATTGTTTCAATCAAAAGACAAGGGGTCTCATCACGAGCTAGCTTGTTCAGTTAAGTTATAAATCAAGTGAATGGCACTGTCAATTTTGGCCACCAAACCAAGACATTCTTATTTAAGAATTAAAAGAGAAATAAGAAAACAAAAAACAATAAGTGTATATGAGGATTTATCTTTGAAAATTGCATACTTCTTAAGTAGGATACTGGATTATTGTTGGGTAACAGGTAACCCTGTCGAGGCTATGGATGCCTGCTAGTAGTAGAGGCTCTACCTGCGACAAATGACTATACATAAACTAATCTAAGGAGATGTCTTTGTTTTTATCTTTACAAACTAAGTAATTACTGATGTGAGTACAATGACTACGATTGGGGAGAAATAATCAGAATAAGGATAGTTGGAACAAGATATTGTTGTTAATAAATAGCACTATTTACCTTATATTTCTACAATAAAGTTTTATTTTCAAAACCATTTCTAATTTAGAAGTTTTAGAAAACTCAAAAAACCATAAGAGATAATTGGTTCTTTCAAGTGAATCGTCAATTTTTGTGACCATCAACAACCCCCTTTTTATTAGTGTTAGCAATAACATTAATAAATGTGGACCCTTCCAAAAACTAAAATCTTAGCATTTAATGTTGCCTTTTTTTTTTAGAATAAAACAAGATATCAAAGTAGAACTTGCTAAAACATGTAAATTTACCTTTTTATACTCCAAGCCCATGAAACATCACAAACTATGAGTCACCTTATAAAAGCGCTATACGACCACAAGACCTAAGAAAAAATTTATAAGCAGAACGTCTCGTACATTAAGAGAATCTTTAAAAACCCCACTTTTAAATGATATTATCGCATCACAAAAGATCATAGCGGGCATCTCTTTTGAAAGAACTCCTCAAAAATGCGATCCACAAGAATGCGAGATCACAAAGTATTACAACCTTATCATATCGCAAATTCCAAAATCTGCCATGCTACTTTATGTAAATGCCCAAATATTTCAAAATGTGATAAGCCTCTTGCAAATAGCATATTGCAGCCACCCAACGAAATGATGACTTCTAAACAATAGCAGGTTTTGCAATATTACAATCTGTGATATTATGAAGCAAATTGCAAAATCACTTTTATCGCAGATCTAAGGGCTCAGAGTCCTATAAAATTACTTTCTGTCATTCATGTGAAGTTATGAACATTAAATTTTAACTTAATGATCCACTAGTGGTCATTTATAAAAAAACGGTTTGGATCAGGGTAAAGGACCATTTCACGCAAGGTGATATCTTTTGATATGATTGAATAATTAAGGCTTTCCCATCACCTTATTTTTGTCTTTCTATTGATATTTCCTATATTCATTATCATCCTTATCATATCCTTGCTCTCTACTTGCAATTTTCAGGAAGACTATGTAGAGCATATTACACGCCGATATGGGAAAGAAAGGCAAAGCACCTAGATCTGAGAAAACAGAAATGACTCCATTATTCACAGACACCACTTGTACTAGGGATGCAGGGATATCTACCTGGGAAGCCATGTACAGATTGTTAGAAGAGGAAAAACTAAGAATTATGAAGGTTACAGTTGTAGTAGATGCACGTGGCTCCTCTGAAGCATCCCTAATGAAGCTTGCATGCTCATTCCTACATTGTATTGTAACGAGCCCAAAGATACTCCGCTACATGGATAAGGTGAAATGGATCATAGATCACGCAGATATATCTGATAGAGAGTTCAAGATGGCCGATCAACTAATCATGGGGTCTTTTCCCCAAATAATTTGAGACGCATGTATCACTTGCCAGAACCCGAGGCTAGCTACAACAACTAGTTTGTAGAGAAGTTTGTCAAGGAGAACGAAGACTTGGCATAATGTACAAAGCACTGGTCAAACAACGAGGAAAGATTAAAGAAGGATAAAAATGGTATGTACGCCACTGTATCTCTTTCTTCTCCTTACCATTTTGTCGCTGCAATGTTGTGTAGACTGTTTGGGAGGCTAGATATCAATACGTTTTCATTAGAGTGGTTACCTTTATTATATGTGGCTACCAGTGCCACCATAATAGATTGGGCCCAAATTTTATCAGATAATTTAGCTTCTGCTATTTTAGCATATCAAACTAAAAGAAGTTTTACTTCAAGAGTTTATCCTCCATTGTTTTTGAGTGCCTATGTTATGGACACCATTTGTTTTGTCTCTGATTTTCCTATTATGGGATGGAAGTGGACAATAAAGAATCCTCATCCCATTCAGGTTTATCAAAAAGTATTGTGGGAATCCCATTTCATCCCACATTTCTACAAAATCTGTCATGGAGTTATGCTCCCTATTTATAAAATTCTATACAATAAAGATGCCCCAATATTTTCCCCAAAAGCTGAAATTGACATTCTCCCTCTGGGAAGGTGGTTTGGAGAGGACTTGTTCACATACATCAGGGTGTTTGGCAGCATTGCTTCACCTCATGTACTTCCTTTTTATGTCCCCGATAAACTAATGGCCAGGGAAATAGCTTACCATACTTGTGGCATTGGGTGAATGAGCAAAGTGCTAAAAGATTCTAAAAAGGCCATTTGGCCTCAATTCCATGTAGTATGCAGAGCTTTCACATTATTTGAATTAGGTCATGCTTTTAAAGAGGTTGATAATATGCTATGTTTAGTGCTACCAAAGTTCCCAGGGAGAAGCGGTTAAAATAAAAGTGTTTACCAATGAAGAAGATCCCTTTGACGATGCCTTTCTGTAGAAGCACACTTTCATTGAGGTTCTACATATGGCACAAATTTAGTTTAACCAAGAATAACTTCAAAAGTTTGACAATTACAAAAAAGAGAGGTTAACAAAGGTCCCTTTGGACCAATTCCTCATTGAACCAATAAGGGAGCCTACTCCCAGTGTTAGCATAAGTTGTAGTTGAAAAGAAGAGAAGTCTAAATCAAATTTCGAAAAAGAATCAGCTGAAGAGTCCAACAAATAGTCCAAGAGTGAACACAATAGAAGTGAAGGGTCAATTAAAGGCACAACTCAATCTACTGAAAAGCCTAACCAATAGGTTTTGTCCCCGAAACAAGTTGAAGTTCTCACTCCCCTTACAAATCCAACAAAGCCACTTGTAGTGGATCTAGAAAGGGAATGGGAGAATTTTAATGAGTTAATCAACACTGAGTAACAAAGTGCAGAGCCACTGACAAACCTAAGAGATACAGCCAAAGAAATGGTGGTAGAAGGGACTACCAATACTCACGAAATGGAGCATATTCTTGTTGCTCCATCATCTAAAATTGTACTATAGATAGAGGAGATTCCTCCTCTAAATGAATTTTATAGCCCACAACATAAGGCTATTGTTAGGAGCCAAAGGAATAAAAGGAAAATAGATGCCATGCTTGCTCTAGAGGATGAACCTTTGGATGTTCTATGGAAAGACCCAACTATAGACCCATTGGAAAATTTAACTAGGCTCTCTCAGATCGCAGGAGCATATGCTTCGGCAAAAATTGATAAAGCAATAGAAGTTCAAGTGCTCCTAAAAGAGAAGGAGGATATAATTTTGTTTCTAAAGTAGCAACTACAACAAGTTAGCATCAATCAAGAAGCAGAAACATAGGTAATAAAACTCCAACAAGACTTCCAGCAAATGCAATTGAATCATCAAAACAGTCTGGCCAATAAAGAAGAACAGATACAAGCTATGATATAACTGCATCAGGAGGATCCAAAAATTGGGGAATTTATCACAAAAGCACTCACTCTTAATGCCCAACTCTTGCAACATGAAGAAATACTCTACCATAAGATCTCACAATGGAATTCCAATTTTGAAACGAGTGATAATATTACAAATCAAGTCGTAGACTTACGACTTGCTTATGATTCAATTTTTAAGAAGGTTTCAAACTTCTTAAACTAGGAAAGATCAAAAGAAGGTAAAAGAGTTGAATTTCCTAGAATCGACAAATCACACAAAGAAATGTTATTTGCGAAATGGGATTCACAGATTAAAGAGGAAGAATGGGCGATGGAAGAGGCAGCGGCGACAGCAAATAGTGTCATTGAGTGCATAAATGAAAATCTGCACAAGGCCAATTTGACATCAGAGACTACTCTAGGCTTCCTCCCAAAGGCACAACAACTTCAAACAAAGTGGAAACAAACAGAAAAGGAAAAGGAAGAGGTGTTTAAAAAGGTAAATAATTTAAACTGGGACACATACTGGCAGTGCTTGGTAAAGCCACATAGTTAATGGATGACCCTGAAATGCCTCATAACCTCTGCCGAGAAGATAGTGCCAACGCTAGCTAATGTCGTATTTGCAGGATAGTTAAGAGCTGAAGTCGTCCAAATGACACTCTTGAAACTGATGCTGGACATGTGCAATCTGAAAGATCAAATACAAAATTTATCATAGATACAGTTTTGTTTTGTTTTATTTCATTTTTTTTCTTAAAATGTGGCAAGGTGGTTTAAACCTCCTTGTCTATTTTTGAAATATTTATTTTTAGATTTCATTAGAGTAGTATTTAAACCCCTCTCATGCATTTAGAGAGGGGTCCAGAGTTTTATCAAACAATTCTTTAGAACGTGCAGTTTGCCCCCCACTGAGGAGGTTTTGATAAAATGAATGGAATGAGATTTATTTTTATATGAGTTTGATGTCTGCTACTGAAATGCACTTTTCTACTCTTAATGGATGTTGAGTTATTTGAAGATAAATCTATATTGCTACAGCTCATGAGTAGAACTTATTACCAATGGTATTTTTATCTCTTGACACTTTTTACTTATGTGCCCAGTGATAAATATATTTTTAGTTATTAATATATGAAAGTCTGAATCTTTAGTTGTCATTATTGCACTTATGTATGGTGATAACTTATTTTTTTATGATGAGTATATGAATAACTTTTATGCAATATGTTTCTCATAATTGTTCCGGATAAGGGACCCATGTTGCCCCTAGATTTCCCAAAAAACATTGTTTAGGGCCTCGAAATGGCTCCAGAAGTTCAGGACCTGAAAAACTGCTAAAAATAGTAGACTGTGCTACAATTTAGGAAACTAAAAAACTGAAAGAGATAGTTGTGGGGGTCCAAATGGGATAGATGGGTGGCCAACAACATCCACTTGGATCACTCAAAGACATAGTCAAAGAAGAATTGCAGAAGTTGTTGGATGTAGGGTTCGTCTACCCCATCTCAGATAGTGAGTGGGTGTCCCCTCTAGTTTTTCTCCCAAATAAGAATAGAAAGTGGAGGATCTTTGTGGATTACAGAGAGCTAAGCAAAGCCACTAAGAAATACCATATTCCTCTACCTTTCATTGATCAAATCTTGGATGATATTGTAGGGAAGAAGTTCTTCTCCTTCTAGGATGTATTCAATGGTTATAATTAGATCCACATCAGCCCAGTGGACCAACATAAAACCAAATTCACTTGCCCTTTGGGTACCTTTGCTTATATTTTCCTTCCTTTTGGATTATGTAATGCCTGTGCCACTTTTCAAAGGGTAGTTTTGAGCATATTTTCTAAGCTAGTCAATGACTCTATAGAAATACATATGGATGATTTCACTTCCTATGGGTGTGATCTCTAGGGGGCTCTCTCTAACTTAGGGAAAGTATTAAATAATTTCATTGAAATGAACATATCACTTATTCCTGAGAAGTGTGAATTCTTGATGAATGGGGGATTTTTTTGGGTCACTCAATATCCCAATTAGGACTACAAGTGGACCCAAAGAAAATTGGAATCATAAAAAGGGTCCCTACTCCTCAAAAGTAGAGGGATGTCAGGAGTTTCTTAGGCTTAGTTGGATATTCTAGGATATTTATCAAAGACTTCATCAAATTGGACTCACCATTGTTTGGGTTGCTGACCAAAGACTGAATTTTTTTTATCAGAAAGTTGCCAAGAGGCCCTAGAAATCTTGAAGGATAATTCAACTACTTCACCCATAATTATAGGCCCAAATTGGGCTCTTCCTTTCCACATCCATGTTGATGCATCTAAAAAATTCATAGGAGCAACTCTAAGATAGATAGATGACAATTTTACTTATGCCATTTACTTCATTAGCAAAAATTTGTCCAAGACTGAATTGAACTATAGTGTGACTGAAAAGGAACTCTTAGTTCTTGTCCACTCCTGGAACAAATTCAGACAGTACATCACTCGTTATCAAACCTTTGTGGATACTGACCATGTTGTTATCAAATACTTAATGAAAAAACCTGATGTGAATGCTAGAATTATTAGATGGTTGTTTTTATTACAATAGTTTGATTTAACTATCATCGATAAGTCAGGTAAAGAAAATGTAGTTGTACTTTTTTTTCTAGACTTTCTTTGACTACTGGTGAGGAAGGAATGGTTGATGATTAGCTACCAGATGAGAATTTATTTATTATTTAGTTCTCTCTCCATGGTTTGTTGGCATAGTACAGTGAAGTAAAATTCTATGTGCAGACACAAACAATTCCTCTAGCCCGATAGTGGGTCTAGCCACAAACAAGACATTCTATGGAAGATTTCCTTAGGTTAGAACCAATTAAGAGAGCCTACCTCTTAGTATGCATATCCCGTTTGGTGATGGCTTTGCTTGCTTGCTCCGACTATCTCCTATTTCCTTCTTTGAACACCTGAAATAAGTAAACAACATCAAACAACATCCGTGATAATAAACAAATTGTAATTCAACCTACTTAACAAGTCAAGAAGCATTAAACCATAAACATGTGAGATGACACATTATGTAGGAAATCAATCAATAGTTTCATATATCTTAAATCAAGAAGAGATTAAAACCATTGTCTTGACATGGTTGTTCTCCTCCGAAAAAACCAAGTTCCCACACACTTTCGTTAGCACTCCATGATGGCCTCAACAATGATAGTATTAAGGCTCTTCCCTTTAGTCTTCACACTAAACCAAATTCACACTTCTGCCTCACACACAACTAGAGAGCCACAACTATGGATAGCTTGTCGATCACTCCAAACTTAATTAGCACTAGCACACCAACATTAACACTAACTTGTGCTTGGGAAAAAGGGAGGTTTATATAGCATGAATGGATGAGAGATGGTTCCTATTCTCATGATAGAAGGTCTTATCTCTTGAGTTAGTTCCATCCTTATAGGGGAAAGGAGCCCAAACTAACATCCTCGGCTCCATCTGGCCCAACCATTTACGAGACTTCCATTACGAAGCTTCTAGAGCTGGAAGCTTCGGCTCCTTATTTAAAAAAGTTTCCAAAAGAGGATTGACGCTACAAGAACAGGACTCAGTCGCTCCTTTTGATGTTATGGATAATGTTAATCCTTGCATATTGGCGCGAGGAAGACAATTCTCATTAATGTCGGTCTTGCAAACTAGGAAAAACAAAATAGTTTTGGGAAATGATGCAAAAGGGAATTGTTCAACTCATGAAGAGGGTCACAATGGGAGTTTCTTCATGAAGAGGAAGCATGTAGGGTTCACTATAGAGGTCCTCTAGGATCATGGAACAAGGAGTACAGGGTCAGTGACAAAATTTTGTGTAACAGATGCCCCCTAAAGTGTGAAGACCGAACTAGAGTGAGGGATGAAATTATTTATGAATCAGTGCAGGGAACCAGAGTCTTTTGTCAGAAAACCTACAATAAAGTACAAATACATATACATAACTAAAAACTATTTCAAAAGATACATGAATTGTGGGATGGATGCAACCACATAGAGAATGGTCATGTAAATGGATCTAGGCATGGGCATAGCCATCCGATCAAGAGGATCATATCGAAACCAAGGTATGGTCACAACCATCCATCTGAGAGAGACATGTATATCAACATAATCATGTCACACCACCTTGCAATCTGGAATTTTGTAATTTGAGCCCAGGGTATTGTGCTCCAACATGACCCGAACAAAGTACAAATTCTAACATGTTTGACGTCGAACATGCTAGAAAATTGCTTGATTACCAATCGATGATGTGATGTAAACTATTAACAAGTGCGAGAGAAACCACCAATAATGAAAATGGTCCTAAAGGTACTATTAGCAAAATTCACAGAATGTGAATAAAGGAACTATAGTCGAACACCCATGAAATCACTCAAGCAAAAGGCAATTATGTGAACTCGTCATCAAGTGCGAAGAACTTTCCATTAGGGCATGCAAGCTCTAAGGTACTAGAAGGGAGTCTCTCGGTCAACTTCCTGGATAATGAGATGAAGTCGACAGGAAGTGACCATGTCAAAGGAGGGCCATAATGTATCCCACATCATCGACACAAGATAAAGGGATGCAAAATTATTTTGGATGATACAAAGAATCAAGGGTAAGTGTAAATGCAGAAGGACAGCTCTTGAATATATCGGCGACATGACTAGAAGTTTGGCAGCTTTTGGATCCATAGGATCAATGGTCATGATGACATGGCAGAGATCAAATGGAAGGAAAAAATGAATGGCCCAACCTAGAGGGTCAATGATAAAAAGGAGGGTATCCCAACCCGACACGAAGCAGAAAGTGTCATGTTTAAGAGTGAGATGTCATCGTAACTAATTAGATTTCTAAATTTTCCCCCACCATTCCTAGAAGGTATCCATTTATTTTTTAATCGCAAGATTGAATGGGATAGCATATGCTTGCATTGTAAGTTCATCCTTTTGACAAATCTAACCTAGTAATTTTAACGAGCTCTACGAAGGAGAAGCTCATGTTCGTCTTAGTGATGAATCTAATGTTGTTAAATTTTTTAATGAGTTTGACAAAGGTGAAACTCGGTATCTTTTTCATGTTTACAGAGTTTGAAAAAGACACAAAAAAAGCTCCACATGATCCCTTTTCGTACATTTGTGTCTCTTGAGCCCGAAAAGGTAGAAAATGATACTTGAGAGAATCGCTTGACCATTTTATTCAAGGAGTACCTTTTTCGTAAATAGTGCATCCTAACACAAAAAAGGGGTAAACGTATACTGGGTGCATGATGTTTCACATTTGTTTAACTAGTTCGAAACAACAAGGGATTGGCTATATTTTCGTGTTTAAATGGTCGAAAAAGAGCTTGGAAGCAAACCCCCCATTTTGTTCTCTTTTATGAGTCAAAAGGGAAAAATGATTGGCAATATTTTCGTTTTAGTTTTGCGATTCGAGAAAAGAGTTGAAACGTGACTTGACACCATCGTTGAACATCCATCACCTGTCACTGTGCAAAAAGGTAAAGTCCATTATCCAATTCTTGAGGCAAAATAGGTCAAAAATAATAAAAAACCCTAATATTTCATGAAAACTAAATAAAAGGAGAGAAAAGTAAATATTTTTTACATTTACCATTTTACCTTGTTTTGATAAACTTTTCACCCACTTTTGCCCTAAATGTTTCTAGAGAATATTGCGGGAGATCCGAGGGGTCATTCATTGAGCTACTAGTTGCAGGTAAGAGCTAAGTCCCTAAGCTCCATTTCCATACTGCTTATTCTTATTTTCATCAATTTTTTGGATTTATAAGGGAGGTTTTTGCAAAAAAAAATCACCCTTGGTCAACACAATTTCCAGGCATGGAATCACGCAGGCCAAGGGTAGTTAACATTCTCAATCACGCCGTCGGCACAACTATTTTTAAAATAGGTACGCCGGCACCATGAACAAGGAAAAAGCCGTTTTCCTCTCAAATCCATCATTTGAAACCAAATTTTACTCACCAAAAATGATTATTGACTTGAATACATGGTTTTTGCAGGAAAGAATTGTCGAAACGGGTAGACTGGAAAGAACGTGAGCATGAAGATGTGGCCACCCAGGCAATGAATGATCCAAATTGCTTGAACGCCTTGAGGAACTGTGAGCTCCTCAAGTTCTTTCTCACACCAGGGATGTGGGCTCAACCTGAGCTGCTTCAATACTTGATTAGTCTCTGGGACATAAATTGGGAAATATTTCTCATTGGTGACCAGGAGCTGGAATTAGAAACTTCAAAAATCTACTTCATCACAGGACTGTCCCAAAGAGGTGAACCAATCAACCTATATGTGTCACGACTGACTGAGGCAATAATATCCATGCTACTTGGTCAACATTGCCCAGAATCCCTCAAATCCAAGAGCGACAAGATTGAAATTGCCACTGTGTGAGATCTGACACTGAGAGTGCTATTGTTGACTATCAACAGACTGGCTAGGTCCTAAGTAGAGCATGAGACTAACAAGTCAAAATTTCTATATGCTATTGACTGTACAACACTAACGATATTCAATTGGGCAGAAGCCATGAAGATCAACATGAAACACCAGCTAACAAAAGCTAAGGTGGGGAATCTGAAGCAATTTTGCTTCGGATCTGTACTACTGACCTTCTTCTTAGATCGGGTCCCGTTGTTCCTGTACCAACTGACTGAGGTAGATCCATCGATGCCATGAGACCCACAGATGGCCTGTAGGAGTCGTTTGATGCCTAGGATCACTAGGGGCCAACATATATCCTACAGACCCACCTTCTTTTCATGGCTACAAAGACAGTTGATTGTAGTGGAGGATTGGCCATATAGCGACACCGACTTCCGTGGAGATCTGGACATGTTGCTGCCAGATGGGGAGGATTTTGGCGATGAAGGTAAAAAATCAAATTTTGATTTTTTGATTTTTGAATTGTTTTATGATATATATGTGTTCATAAAATTTGTTTTATCAATGCAGACATTGGACCAAAGCGTCCTACTGGGATGTCCCTCATAGCTAGGCGCATCGCTCGCCAGTTTGATGTCACTCCTTAACAGGAGGGGAGTGACAATGAGGAGGAGATCGCGAGGAACCTTGAGGGGTTGACTCGTGGTATCCTAGAGTATGCCAAGGTGGGAGAAATCCCACGCTAGTACCAGAGGCATATGGTGGGAGTATCAGACTGGTTTCGTTGATTATTGATTCGTGTTGCATGACAAGTTTCATGTTATCATGATCACCATGATGATTAGTTCCTATGTCTAGCATTTACATTTTTGACGTCTGCATGCCACATATATATGAGGCTTGCTAGCCACCGATGTTATTTGAACACGTATATTATTTTTGGGGTTTTGATGTATCAAACATTATCACCATATATATATATATATATATTTATTTTTTTTTCACATGTTTTTTAAACCTAATGCATCTATTAAAGTATTCATGCGTCTAGGAATATGATGATATGTAATGTAATAAAAATTTATTTCCAGTAGACAAATATATAGATACATTCTCAATATTTGAAAGTTTCTGACGGAATATTTCCCATTCATTTGAAGGAAAACAAGCTATGAATCCAAGTTGACAACCAACTCCCGAATGTCAAGAGCGATGTTTTCTAACAATAATTCTATGACTACATTGTATTCAACAATGTTATTAGTTGTGGGACCTAAAAAAATGCCTTGAAGATCAATCAACTCGCCATGAGGGTCATAAATGGCCCATGTCGTGGAGGATAGATTCTGGGTACTGTGGCAAGCACCATCAGTGAAACCAATGTGGGGAGTCACAGACATCTGCAAAGCAGGGGAAAAACATAGTAAATACAAAATCTATTTGAAAACTAACACACCAAACCACACTGAACAAAAATGAATGACACGCTAATGTACATAATTAACCATGCAAGATGACCTAAGGATAATAATTTTTGAGATAAATCCCACTTCGGGGCTTGTCCAAAGGATTTCCTTCATAATCAATTAGCTCATAGGCCTATTTTTGCAACACTCATTTAACCATGCCACATGGGTTTGAACTTGTTTGTCACCAGCTTATCATTAGCTTGATCATATAGTAAAACCAAATCACCCTCAGAGAACACGTGGGGGGAGACTAACCAATCGAAATGGGACTTGACTCACTTCTTTTGTGCTTTGATGACCAAAGCAGCGAAATGACGAATCTCATCTAGCCATTCTAAATATAAGGGGTTCTCTTCTTGAGGTGACGTTTTAGGGAGAATTTCGACAGCTAGCTTGAGTGAAGGAATTTCACATTTAATTGGTAACATTTCTTCCAGACTAGAGGCAATCTGGAAAGGTGTGAAACCAATTGTGTTTTTGGTGGAGGTTTGGTAGGCCCACAGAGCTGAAAAGAGCATGAGATGGCAACTTGAATTGTGCATCCCAATAGTATGCTGAAGCATTGTAACCAAAACTTTGTGCATAGCTTCAACTTGACCGTTGGCCTAAGGGTAATACAGGGTCGATTCATCGTGCTGCAAACCCAACATAGAGTTCATCTCAGCCATAATGTAATCTTAGAAATGGGATCCATGGATTGTGACAATGGATTGAGGTATGTCGAACCTAGAAATAATGTGATTGAAAATAAATTTAGCCGTCGTTTTACCATCTGCAGAGTATGTAGGCATCGCTTATGTCCATTTGGTGAAATAATCCACAACAACGATAATATAACCATGGCCCCAGCCTAACGAGGATTACATTTCATATAGTCAATGCCCCATTTGGAAAAAGGACCAATGGTAATGATAAGGTGTAGGTGAGCGGGTTGGGTGCGCATCTTGCACTGGTAAATTTGGCATTCATGGCACTTGTGAACAACAATGATGAAATCCTTAAAAATGGAAGACTAGAAATAACCAGCACGAAGGATTTGTTTAGTAGTAGCATAGCTAGACATATGAACACCACATGCCCTAGAATGGAAGTCATTGAGAACTCTCTCATCCTCCTCAAGAGTAAGACATCGGTGAAGAACTGAATTGACACAGACACAATATAAAGTATATCCAATAATACGGTAGGGTTGGGAGTGATGTTGAGTCTGTCAAAGATCATCCTTAGTCAACACAGAGCGTAATGTTGATGTCTGGAGATACAAGATGATATCACCAAACCACGAGTCAAGGGTGTTTATCAGGTAAAGAGTCTTTTTTGGAAGTTGTTCATCTGCACCAGTGGGGAGAGACATAAAAGGAAGGGAGCAAATCAACTCGGCAAAAACTAGAGATTTCTTAGATTTGGCATTAGTCAACACCAAATAAAATTCTTGGAGGATGAAAATCCATTGAGAATACTTTACCCCAAGCAACTGACGAGTTAGGATGTAGGTTATGGGGTTGCAGTCAGACGTAACAGTAGTAATGTGTAATATAGTGTAGTGCCAAAAGCACTGACCAACTTGGATGGTAGCCAAAGCGAACTTCTCGACATGGGCATAATGCATTTCAGTGTCAAGGAGATTATGACTGAGGTAATAGAGAACATGTTCGTTTCCTTCGTCATCGTCTTGTACCAATACCATCGAAATGGTTCTAGGGGCTACAGCTAGATAAAGGAAGTAATCACGATGATAATCAAGGGGATGCAGCAAAGGAGCATTTACAAGGATAGCCTTGAGGTAATTGAAAGACTTTTGGGCAACCTCATCCCAAGCAAAGCACGTTCCTTGCTTGAGAAATCGGGTAAATCCTTAAGCTAGCCTAACATAATTCGGTATGAAAAGATAGAGGAAATTTTCTTTTCCTTGTAGGCTCTAAAGTTGGTGCAATGAGGATGGGAGGGTTAAATTAACAATGGCCTCAACTTTAAGTGGATCAAGGCGAATACCGTCCTTTGAAATAATAAATCCGAGGGGTCATCTGGATTTGATGCAAGAAAAACAATTATGTGGGTTTAACCAAATGTTGTAGTGTCTAAAGCGAAGAAAAATATGTCGAAGATGGTCAGGGTGATCTTGGTGCCTACGAGAACGAGTGGGAAGGTCATCCAAGTAAGGTTGAAAGATGTTGCAAATGTCATGAAACGCGTAGGACATTGCGCTATAAAATGTAGCCCCAACATTTTTTAGGCCAAAAGGGAGTATTTTGTACGCGAAAGTACCCCACGGTCAGATAAAGGCTGTCTTTTCTTGATTGGTCGGCACAATGTTAATCTGGTTGTAACCAAAAAAACCATCCATAAAGGAAAAAAAATTATCCCAACACATTCATCAATGATCTAATTAATCAAGGGAGTGGGAGAGTTATCCTTAGGATAGGCACGATTGAGATCACAGTAATCGATGGAAATGTGGATCGTGCCTTGTTTCTTTGTCACTAGTACAATACTTGACACCCAATCTATAAGAGGGATCAAATAAATGAATCCATCTTTGAGAAGCTTTTCAGCTTCGTCGTTGATAGTGGATGCTTTCCTAGGGTGCATTAGGCAGAGTCATTGGCAAACAAGCCTCGCGTGAGGATAAGTTGGTATTTCATGCACAATTCTAGGATCAATGCCAGGAATTTCTTCATATGACCATACAAACACATCATGGAATTCTTGAAAAATATGAGTATAGATCTTGATCTCATCTGGAGAACAAGTTACCCTGATATGGACATTTTCAACATTGCCAGGCTTAACATAAATATCAATTGGCATCGTTTGGGTAATATTACCCAAATTTCCTTCTGACCATAATTCATGAGTCAAGATCGATGCTCAAAGCAGTAGGGAAGGAAACTAAGAAGAGAACTCCTCAAGACTAGTAGACATGGCTGTTGGGCAAGGCAGGAATGAGGAGCGATGATGAGTATCGTTACAAGGTGGTTCCTCTAGAGACATTACTTCCATGATACTCTCGTCAGCAAGAAAAGTCTCTGCTAAGGTATCAAAAGATTCTGAAGCACCAAGCCACAAGGATTGAGAATATGTGTCGATGAAAGTCCCTGAAATAGGAAAAGCAAAGGATAAGGAAGTTGAGGCCGAAACAATTTCCATGTAATTCATTTCGGCATGACTAAGTGGCATAACCTCGTTCAAGGTATCTACAAGATCTAGTGAAGGTATGATCCAAGGATTAGATTTGACCAAGATCATGTTGATAGAAGCAACATGAGGAGGTGGGAGTGGAAAAATTCCCATCAAGGCAGAATCTTTAAAAATACCTGCTCCCACACTCTCATAATGAGCACCAATGTGCTTGACATACAAAACATTGTCACCTAAGGAGGAAGAGGCAAAGAAGGACAGTTGGTCAACTTTGACGATATTCCCTTGATGGGGAAAATAAATCATGTGGAATAGGGATGAGGCTACAGCATGCATGGCATTGGTCCAGCTCCGTCCGAGTAGAAGATTATAATTGAGATTAGTGTCAAGAATTTCCACCTCGACGTGTACTGTCTTGTCCTCCAAAGTAATGGAAAGGTTGGTTAGGGCACCGAAGGGTCATGAATCATGCCAGTCAAAAGCTTCCAATGTATTAGGGGATTGGTTCAAAGTAGTTGAACCAATTGCCTTCCAGCAAGCAAATGACATGATGTAGGTTGAAGCACCTTCATTGATGATGGTCCTATGAATGGTTTTCTCATTGATGATTACCTGAATGAGAAAGGAAATCTGATGAGGCAGTTGTGGAACGTGGTTCTCTAGATAAAAAGATATCAAATTGGAATCGGTAGGATCCATACCCCCAATAGCTGACAACAAGGCTTTTTGCTGAGACGGATAGCTTTGGAGGACCTCAAGAGCAGACATAGTCAATGGCACCTGAGTCAAATCCTCAACAATATTATAGTGCTGAGCGGCATGAGCATTGGGATTGTACAAGGACTTCCTTAGCACACCTCGAGAAGGCAGTCGAATGGCAGAATTAGGGTTAGGGCATTCGATATGGAGAGGGCTAGAAGTCAGGGTAGAAGAAGAAGGGGTGGCCTCTTTCTCTTTCCAGACAGTCAAAGAAGGAGTTTGATAATCTTTTAATCTAGTAGCCACATTAATAGGCATACTCATCATGAACACTTGAGACCCTGAGGAAGCAGATGATTGAGGTTGGTCTACCATTTGAGTATGCTGAGACAGAAATGCCTCTTTTAGGACAACTAGGGTCCATTTGAGAAAATGACTAACTTCGAACCACTGGGGACAATCCCTATTATAGTGATCCTCCTCGCAAATGAGGCATAAATACTTAGGCTTCCGTTGTGAAGAATCACTGACAAACAGTGTAGGAGGACCCTAATTTGGGGAATCGACTTCACCCTTTCCTTTGCCTTTTTCTTACCTTTCGAGGATTTGTCTATTGTGGTAGACTGGACAACATGGACCTCTAAGGTTTCACGAGGGTCAGGTGGATTCTAGGAGGAAGTATTGGAAGTAGTGTTTGAGACCGACTTTTGATTGGAAGAATATTTTGCAGGGGTTTGGGGCAGTGAACCAATTACTCCATCAACAGGGGGCATAGCTTGTGATTTTGATGTCGTTGGATCAGATGAGGGTTGTGGAGCATTGGGTAATAACTCATACAAAGTGCGAGACTACGAGTAAAGGAGATCTATGTACTGGGCATGAGCAATGTCTTGTTCTTTGGTAACACATCCACCCATAGATATATTGCGAGCAATTGGAGCGACAAATTACTTGGTAAACAATTTGGTGAGTAACTGATCAATAATATCAAATTTGATCAGGCAATTCCTACATCTCCATTCATGGATGTGATCAGAGATGTGTGTCACAGTATCTTGCTTAAGCGATGTGAGAAAATAGGTGCCAGTTTTATAGCGAATTGGAAAGTGGAAATGTGTGAGGAAATCCATGGCTAAAGAATTGAAGTCATGGTAAGTACTTCAAGGGAGCTTGATGTACCACTTGGCTGTAGCACCTATGAGGGTTCATTGGAAAAGACGAAGATAAATAAAATCATCAATGTAGGAATTTGAAGAGCACTAGAGGTGATATTTCATCACATGGGCTTGAGGATCTTCTTTTTCTTTCCCATCAAACTTGGGAAAATTGCTCGGGATCTTGGATGGAACTGGAGGCTAGTATGGCAAATGAAGAATTGGATCATTCATGAGTTGAGACACATATAACAACTCTAGTGTGGCCAAGAATGGAAATTGAGTATTGAAAGGCATTGGGGATCGCTAAGCGGGTCTAACTGGAGGAGACCATCCCTGTTGGTAAGAGTTTTGCCCCCATAGTGGAGGATTCTAGCCATATGGACTTTGATTATGCCCCACTGTAGGTTACCTTGGCCATAAGGAAGATTTTGACCTTGAACACCTTGGAACTTTCTCGCCATAGGTTGCTGAAAAGAAACATATGAGTTAATAGGTTGTTGAGCCTGTTGACCTTGGACAGATGGATATTGTAGCTGTTGTCCCTGAACATACAAGTTTTGAACTTGCTGCCCATGAATAAGAGGATTTTGGACCTGCTGTCCTTGGACATAATGATTCTACACTTGTTGTCCTTGAACATAGGGATTCTGGACCTGCTACCCTTAGAAAAAATGATTCAGTACCTATTGTCCAAGGACATTAGGATTTTGGGCTTGTTGTTGTAGGACTTGACCCTGGCCTTGTCCTTGCAAGGGTTGACCTTATTGTTGTGTGGACGACCCTTACTGTAACAAAAGTTTCCCTTGTCGCAGCAGAAGCTTTCCTTGCTGCTACAAGGGTACTTGAACAGTTCCTGAGAAATTTTCGAACTGTATCTCGCCATAGCCACCCTAAAAAGTGGATGGGACAGGTTGAGCATACTATCGAGACTGAAGGACGTAAGGTGGATTGACCATTCCTTGAGAACCATATGGAACATAAGCATCTTAGTACTGAACTTGAGCCTCATAAGGCTTCTGATACTGGAAATTGCTTGACCTGAACGGGCCAACAAGATTTTGGACCAGTTGGTGCTAGACATTACTTGATCCAGTATCACCAGCAGGTTTTTAGATGACACTAGAAGAAGGTTGGTTCATACCAACCATGTGAGCCTGTGAGCTACTCACATTGGTTGTGCCTGACACCATAGAAACACTTAGATTCTACCCCCCAGGTGGTGCCACAGCTTGTCCACTTATTGGAGGGATCAAAGAACTGACAGTAACATTCTTCAAGGCTACCGGTGGAACCGGACGGGTGACTGGGATGGGAAAGACAAGAGGGTTCGGAATGGTGGGTTACATTGACACTGAGGTAATGGCCTGTTGGGAGGTCAAGTTTGGAATAAACGGACCTGTAGTAGGCATGGCACCAGATTCCCAAAGAGGGTTGTGATAAAGTGATGAGGCACTAGGTGTACCTAAGACTGACTGTGCTAAATTCACAAAATTAGGTGGCAAATCCTGATACGCACTGATGAGAATGGTCCCTGTATAGGGGAAACCTCCAGGAGGAAATTTATATTCTTCCTCTTTGACAGTGTGTGGAGTAGAAACTTACGATTGATCCAGGTAGTTAACTGGAGCATCACCTTTGGGTTCCATAGCTGGGAACAAATGACGACGAACGACTGAAGATGTATGAGGGGATAATTCCAAAGGAACACCTAGATGATCGTACAGACTGTACGGACGCTATGGTGAGATCACAACATGTTCGAACAAGTGATTTGGAGGATATATAGCCAGTCCAAGCTAACCGCCAATAGTTGGCAAACTCTTAGGATTTTGGACGAGATTGTCCACAAATTTCGGGCCAATATCAATAGATGGCCTAGTATCTGGAGTAGATCGAGGATGAGATGAAAAAGATTGAATGCTCAAACTAATTCTGAGTTCAACACCTTGGTCCTCGAGTTACTATGGCAATTCAAGAAAAGGCTCCTCAGACAATCTTTCAGGCAGAGGAGAGGAAGAGGAACTAGGTGAACCAGATGGTTTAGCCACAATGACCTTGTCTTAGTTAACAGGAAAAGAGAGATAAATTTGAAGGATTTAAAATGTACTTTACAAAAACTCATGATTTGTTATAGAAAATACTAACACATTGTTATAATATCATAGGAAACAATTTTTTAAGATGCATAAATAAAATGGTGCTCTTTCATGTTTTAAGAGTCAAGAAGGAAGCAAAGATGACTCTATCACTTTCGATTGGGAACGAGATCGAAAGGACAAGCGCTCAAATGATCTTTTAAGTTTAATGAGTCAAAAATATTGAATTAATTCTTCAGACGATCTAGGTAAAAGGGATTACTAGGCAACCGTGAATTTCATAATACCTCCCAACGAATTGAGAAGTATGGGCAGACAATCTCCTCGAATGTTGTGTTCAATGTATCACGTCTGCACGGCCACAGACTTAGCTTCCTATGGATAAAGTATTGCAGCCTAGAGGGTTCTCCCATTATATACTCAAAGGTACAGGGAGCACAACTTCGTACTAACACTGTTTAATGCCGAAGCTAATGATAATTGCAAGGTTTAAAGATGTCAGAACACGTCTCTAGCTTAGACCTTCTAGATGTGATCGTTAGGTTTCAAATGTGACTTAGGATAATTGAGTTCATTTTAAAGTTTATCTTGAATTATGTCTCGGTTTTAGGCCTTAGCAATGCAACTCAAAAAGCCCTAAATGTTGTTAAATGAGACAAAATCCCTTTCAATTCCATGAATTTCCTACACAAGAGAGGGTAGGAAACACAATCAAATGGAAACAACCAAGCAACCGAAAGAAAAATGACTTTTCACTAGTTCATTTTTCGATAAAATAAACTAAAGAAAAATACATTCCAATTCCTAATTTCCTAATAAGTACACTCGAAAAGTCCTTTCAAATCTAAAGAGAATCATTTTTCTTTTCAAATTCCAATGGTATCCTAGTCTTCAATGATGCTAACTACTGTAACATATTGATGCAGGGAACTAGAGTTTTTTACTTTTCATCGAATGACGAAATGAATTTCTCATAAAACACTTCAATGAAAAAGTTCCGAGACAATCGATTCTCAAACAAATGAAAAAAACGAAAATAAATCTCTTTCAAACAAATGATGCAACAAATTTACCAAAAACAAGACAAGCAGTGTGATCTATGCCGAAAAAGAAACGTTTAGAAAAGCAAACAAAAATTTTCAAACATGTGTAATGGAGGTGAAAGTCGTAGAAGGACCATAAGTGAAATGCGAGTAAATGCACCAACAACTTGACCCACTGAGTTCACAATCAGCTGATTGGATGAAAACCTAGATGCCCTAATGCCACAAACCATCCAATGACCCAAGAAATCTAGCGAAAAGATGGAAAATCAATGAGAAAATAAACCAAATGAAAAGCAACTTTATAGTCAGGGAGAAGACAGTCTAAACAGCTTACAAGGCATAAATCAAGAGAGAAAGACGCATTGGCCAATATTTGGGGTGAACCCTAATATTCACTTACATGCATCAGCGTGTCTACCTAACTGACAACAAGCGATAGAAGGGGGTCAATGCGACTGTCAGCGAAATAAACGCGCTGAGCATGGATGCAAAGAAAAAAAATAAAAAAATTCAAAAGTTGGGACCAAAATTGTTACTATGAATTTCAAATCCAGAGTAGTAAGCAAAGAAAAGAAGACAAAATTAAAGGGAAATGGCGAAACTAGAAAATTTGACACAAAACCATGAAATTCCAAGAAAACAAACAGAATGATAAGATTCGTAGTGGAGTCGCCAATTTGTGGTGAAGTAAAATTCTAAGTGCAAACACAAATAATTCATGTAGCCCAATAACATGTCTAGCCACAAACAAGATATTCTATGGAAGTTTTTCTTAGGTTAGAACCAATTAAGAGGGCCTACCTCTTAGTATGGTTATCCAATTTGGTGATGACTTTGCCTGCTTTCTCTAGCTAGTTCCTATTTCCTTCTTCGAACACATGGAACAAGTAAACAACAACAAAAAACAACCCTGATAATAGAAAAATTGTAATTCAACCTACTTAACAAGTCAAGAAGCATTAATCCATAAACATGTGAGATGACATATTATGTAGGAAATCAATTGATAGATGCATATATATTAAATAAAGAAGATATTACAACCATTGTTTTGATGTTGTTGTTCTCCTCCAAAAAAACTAGGTTCCCACACACTTCCATTAGCATTCCATGGTGGCCTCAATAATGATAGTTTTAAGGCACTTCCCTTTAGTCTTCACACTAAACCAAATTCATGCTTCTCCCTCACACAAAACAAGAGAGCCACAACTATGGGTAACTTGCTAATCACTCCAAACCTAAATAGCACTAGAACACTAACATTAACACTAGCTTGTGCTTGGGAAAAAGGGAGGTTTATATAGCATGAGTGGATGGGAGATGACTCCTCTTCTCATGGGAGAAGGTCTTATCTCTTGAGGTAGTTCCATCCTTATAGGGGAAAGGAGACCAAACTAACATCCTTGACTCCATCTTGCGCAACCATTTACCAGTATTCCGTTACAAATCTTCTATAGCTAGAAGCTTTGACTCCTTATTTAAAAAAAATTCGAAAAGAGGATTAGCTTGACTAGAACAAGGCTCAGTCGCTCATGATGCAAAAGGGAATTGTTCTGCTCATGAAGAGGGACACAATGGGAGTTTCTTCATGAGGGGGAAGAATGTAGGGTTCACTGTAGAGGTCCTCTAGGATCATGGAATGGGGAGTATAGGGACAGTGACAAAATGCTCCGTAACACATAGACAACTACCTATTTGCTGCAACGTTACCTCCAAATATGTCATCTAGGGACAAGAGAATAACTGTAAGGAATAGCACCCCATTTACTTGGATTGGGGGCAATCTCTTCAAGTTGGGCCCAAATCAAATTTTGAGTAGGTGTGTTAGGGAAGAGGAAGTATTTAACATCCTTCTAGCCTATCATGATGGGCCTTGTGGAGGTCACTTTGCATCCAAGAGGAGAAATTTCAAGGTATTGCAAGCTGGCTACTACTGGCCCACACTCCACCAAGATGCAAGAAGATACATTAGTCGATGTGATCAGTGTGAGAGGATGAGAAAACCTACTCCCAAGGATGAAATTCCCTTACAACCTCAGGTGACTCTAGAGCCATTTGACAAGTGGGGCTTGGATTTCATTGGGCACATTGATCTACCATCAAGGCAAAGAAAGTAAATAATTATATGCACTGACTATTTCAAAAATTAGTCTAAGACCAAGGATATGAAGGTAGAAACAGAGGAGAAGGTGGCTAGGTTCTTAAGGGAGAATGTATTCTACAAGTTTGGGTACCATAGAGAACTAGTCACTGATCATGGAGCTCAATTCACATCACATCCGATCAAAAATTTGTTGAGGCAACATGGGATAAAACACATCAAGTCAACTTCCTATCATCCTTAGGCCAATGGACAAGTAGAGGTCACAAATAGAGCATTGGAAGGCATCCTCACCAAGGTGAGAAAGAAAAAAAAATATTGGGCTGATAGAATAGTGGAGGCCACTTGGGCCCATAATACAACTTGGAATACCACCACTGATTTCACCCTTTACAACTTGGTCTATGGAAATAAGGATTTTCTCTCCATTAATTTTGAGTAAAATATCTTGAGAATGGTAGCATGTTTGGATTTGGATGTTACAAAGGCACAACAAGAGAGGTTTCTCCAGTTGAATGGTCTGGATGAATTCAAGATGTAGGCCCTCCTGCACACTAAAGTTATCCAAGTACAGAGGAAGGTTTGGCATGACAAGAACATCAAGCACAAGATTTTTCAAGAAGGGAATTGGGCTCTGCTATATGACTCCAGGTTTAAGGAATTCAAAGGAAAAGTGACGACAAGATGGTTACGCCCATACCTGATAGAGAGGTGTCATGGCAATGGAGTTGCTCACATCAGGACCATTGATGAGGAAGGTATTCCCTTGATTGTCAATGGATAAATATTGAAATATTACAAAAGACCTTTGTCCAGGGAGGAGTTCATCAACACCAAACAATGTAAACTTTGAAACAGGAACTGATACTATTACCCGTTTTGTAGAGATAGCAAAAAAGTGACCAGATTTTGAAAAGGGCAATGCAAAACACACATGTTTTTTTTAGAGCGTAGTTTTTAGCACTTTAAATTTTTTTACGTACATTACATTTTAGAATGGTAGTGATTTTCATGTTGATTTAAAAAAGTGGTGATTCTGCATCAAGCCCTTTTTTTAAAAGACCTATTTTTGGACTTTAAATTTTCTAATGTATGAAATGTAAATAATTATTTTCTAAATTTAACAATTTTTGAACTGGTCATCTTATTCATATTTTCTTGCTTTCTTTTTTTTTGTACTGAGGTTTTTAATGTTTTGCATATTTAAAGAAGAAGATCAATATTTTGAATTTTTGATATTTTACATATTTATACATCATTAATTAATTTTTCAATGCACATGAAATAATTATCTCTAAAAAGCATTATTTTTTCACAATTGACATAAAAATAACCATTTTCAACATAGATATAACTAAAAAACTACACATTTTGATAATTTTTTGTAATTTTTTGCTTGAAATGACACGTCAAAATCACAATTTTTATAGGAAAATTTTCACTAAAAGTGGTTAAATAAAAGTTTTTTTTTATGAAATTCATGTTAAAAAAAATTATAATCACTGTTTTTTTCAAAAAATAATGATTAACATAAAAATTAATGCGAAAATCACATAATACAAATATTGAACACATAACAACATAAATTGAGTGCTTATTCTTCTTATAAAATGTCAAAGTCAAAAAATTACAATTATAACTAATTAATAGTTACAAAAAATGAGTTTGATTTCCAAACATAACTTAATTTAATCAAGAATATCACGTAATCCAAACTCTTTATCCTCTAGAGTTTCATCATTGTCTTATTCCACAATATTTTCTACTTCATTTTTCTCATTTTCGTCTTCTAATGGATCTTTGATGTCTGCAAATTTCCCAATGAATGTCTTTCCAATCATTCCATGTAATGGTGGTTGGGGTTTCTTTTCCTTTTTACCACGCATGATCCACTAAAGTCCACTTTCTTTAACCCAATTTCTTCCATTGCATCTGGAAGAAATTGAAGATCATTAATTCTTTGTTGAATAAGATTGCACTATATTAGATATTTTTCAATGGCAATGCAATTTCTTCCTTTTTGAAGGCAACATGCTAGTGTTGTACCTAATTATCAAGCACAAAAGAAATAAGGAAGTAAATTAGTACAATGACATATAAATTAAACAACAAGATATTGAAATTCAATTCCATATAATAAAACTTAGCTGAGCTAGAAAATAAATCCAGAACCCAATCTCCTTCATTTGAACATATGTCTATAAGATAGTTAATCAATAACTGCGGTTTTTGATAAATGTTAACTATCTCTCATTTTGCTTCTTTGTCTTCATATGTGAGTTTTATCATAGCATCATAAGTCAGTACTTGGCTATGACTCTTTCCATCTACCCGATTAAAAATCATAGACATATATCTATCATCTTTTGCCCAATTATCAATATGAATGAAGTCACAATCATTTATAAATGGTTAGTCTTCACGATTAAGAAGATTTTCTTTTTGTTGTAACATGAAATAGTAAAAGTTCAATTAACTTATACATAAATGAATTTCTTAACATTAATCAAATATATATTTTATACGTCTTACCATGTAAGCTACATCCTTGAGCTTGTTTTCCCCTTGAAGCTCAACAATAACATTTGCAATTGTGTGTTTGAATGAAATGTCACAAATCTTCATAATGGTGATGATGTGACTTCTATAAATCCCACAACCACTTTGCTAAGAGCTTGATAAGTATAAGGGTCACTATCATAGTCAATGTTTGGAATATTGAAACCATGGGGAATATCTGCAGAACTAAAGCATAATCCCTTTAAGGTATGAATTTAGAAATGTCTTTGCAATTTCCTTGTATTACTTGATATTGAATAGTGTCAAGCCCATTCCAAATGTAATGACTAAGAGTTGGATCAAGTTGAATATTCTTAAGACGTTGCTTCTTCAGTCTTTTGATCTTAATTTTTTCAATAAAGGTTCTAAAAATATCTGGTGCTCCATTTGCATCCTTCCTTATCTTTAAGAAAACAAACAAATATATGTGTAAGTTATAAAATAAAAATAGTATACAGACGAATAAAAATGAATATATAAATCAACATACCTTTTTAAATGAAAGATAAAAAAAATGGATGTCGATGTAGAACTTGAATCTGGATAGTTGCGTACAACATTTTACCAACTATATTCATTAAATAATTTAACCATTTGTTCTTGAATTTTCATGTAAACTTTGTGAGTGCATAGATAAAGTAAAAAAGTTAATATAATGATATGTATAACAAATACTACCAAGAAAAATATGTTATATTTAAAAGAAATTTATAATCTAGAAATAAGTAAAAATAATTCAATAAACTTACTTTTGAAATTCCTCAGATATTTCCTCCAATGATAATTCCCCTGATCTCACACGAGATAATATTGCATTGACAAGTTTTTTATCCTTCACTCGCAATTCTCTCCAAGGTGTGATAGTCATATCTTCTGGAAGCTACTTCATTTTAGGACCTAATTTAGTGTTGCTACATATCAATGGTTTAGACCTTTAGACCTTCTGGTTTTTAATGCCAATGTTATCCCACATGCTAAAAATCTCATTAATCAATTCCCATATCTCTCCAATTCTAAATCTCAACTGGAAAATGTTATCAATACCTCTAAATAAATTAGTATTTACTCTGTCGCCTTTTGAATTGATTTTCTCTTCATTTTGATAACTCATTTCCATACAACAGTCCTTTCGGAAATCTATAGTAACATTTAGCTTATCCCCACTACATTTTTCTTCAAATTCACTATGAATAAATCTAACCCTTCGGATGAAAGTAATAGACATCCTATATTCATTATTTGAATTATCATCCCATGCCACTAAATTTTCTTATGTATTTGATAAGCCAGCATAAATGATACATTTCATTGTTTCAAAATGTGGGTTATTGGGATATTCCTCCATCAATTGTCTTTGAGCTTCTACAGAATGGCTCCCCCCAAGCACATAATAATTGTATTCAAAACATTTTAGCTTATCAAATGCTTCTTTGTTGGGAACTTGAATTTGATCAACAAGAAGCACAAAATTAACCATATGAGCATATGGATTGTACTTCATAAATGTCTTCATGTTGTGAACATGCGAATGGAGTGGCTTTCTGATTTGATATTTACATTGTCATTCACTTTCCTTATAGATTTGTCTAACATTAAGCTGAAATGTACGACCACCCTCAATTAAGTTTCTCTTGGTCAAGGTCTATCGAATGACACTTTGTTTTGTTTTAATAATGCCATCCTCTAAATCAGCTCCTGGTGTAATGATTTCTCTCATTTCTTTTGAAGTTTTACTAGTTTCTTGACTATTGATAATGACTACTTCAGAATGTTCAACTTTAATTTTCTTCCTCATAAGATTCTCATCATTAATTAGAACACATTTATTCTTGGCCATTGTTACTTTTGGTCTTTTATGACTCTTCTCCTTTCTAACATCAGTTCTAATGTCATCCTCAGTAACGACAACATATTCTTCAGTGCCAGTTTCAACTTCCTCATCTTCAAAAGTAACCTGTCTACCTTTGCTAGATTTATCCACTAGAGGCACTTTTTTATGATCCCTTGGATGTAGTTTTGTAGCATCATGAATTACTACATTTTTCTTTTCTACCATATCTTCTTCTAACATTGAGTAGAAGCTATTGAAAACTTTTATAATATCATGCTTTATGAAATGAATGTCTCCCAACATAATTGAATAACTTTCAACAAAATTCTGCCAAACAAAATATCATATGTCAATAAAAACAAAGTTATAAAAATATACCGAGACAGTTACAAGAATGAAAAACAAAAATATAAATAACAATACTTGTGATATTTTGTGTCATCTCAATTACGATTTGTCTACACAACTTTGTAAAGACCTCTCTCATGTCATACAGTGAATATGATAACTAGTATTTAATCCTTTCATGTGACTTGGGTAGTTTTGTAAGTATGTAAACAACTTCGGACTTCATTGTCTGATATCAAACACATGTCCATCCCCTTTCGCAGAACCTCATAAAATTCCATTATCATTAGGTATATCACATATAATATATATATATATATATATATATATATATATATATTTATATGCACATCTTTGTGCTTTCTTTTTCTTTCACATTACAGACATTTGTTGGAAGTTTCACTTCTTTTGATTTCCTCCAATATGAAATCATCTTCATCTCGTTTGAGGCACTTCAAATTTTTTTAGCCGTCAGCTCAGGTGCGGTTCATTCCATAATGTTTTTTGAAGATCCACCTTTAAGAGTCTTTAGTCCAGAAATATTCACAAATATCTTCTTTGATGCCATTTTCCTGAAAAAAAGACACATATAACTCAGTTAACCACAAAAAAATAGTAACTTAAATTAACAAAGAAAACAATAAATGATAATTAATTTCGTAAAACATAACAAATAAAAAAATAACAAATTTAAAAAATTGCATTGCCATGTCACCCCACCCGGGAAATCGGCTGGCCAACCGAGTCAACAGCTCAGCCTAACCCCCCTAGCCCACCTTGGCGGCCCAACAACCTCCCCTCCTCTCGACCCCAAGCCCCGCCTGACCCTAGTGACACAATCACCCACCACTCGAGCTGGCCTTTGGGCAACCGGGGTGGGGCAAGGGTGCTCGCGCTCGGCCCCCCAACCCACCCCGATGGCCCAATGACCCGCTCAGGGGCTAGCGCCCAACCCCCCGCCCCCCCCCGGTAGCCCACGACCTGCCTAGTGGCGGGTGCCTAGCCCCCCACACCTGTGCCCCAACAGTGGTCAGGTCGGCAAGCCATTGGGCGATGGGTGGGGTGGGGGTAGGGCGTAATAGCCCGCCACCCCAACGGGCCATTGGCTCATCGGGGTGGGGTGGGGGTCTGGTGGCCAGCCCTCACCCCAGGCCACTGAGGTGGGTGAGTAGATTCCAGAAATCGACCTGCCACCCTGGCGAGGGCTGGCCGCTAGCCCCCCCCTCACCCCAACAGCCCAAAGGCCCGTAATCCCGGTGGGGGTTGGTCAACAGCCTCCCTCCCCACCTGGCACGGGTTGGCCAACAGCCCCCCACCCCACCGCGGTGGCCCAGTGACCCGCTGGGTAGTGGGTTGTTACGCTGTTGGGGTGGGGCGAAGGCCTGGCGGCTATCCCCTAACGGCGGAGGCATGGTGGCCCACTATTGGGCTGCAAGGGTGGCGGGTCATTTCCAAGAATTGGCCCGCCACCCCAGCGGGGCATTCGGTCACTAGGGGTGGGGCGAATCCTGGCCGCTAGCATTTTGCCCCACTCCGGCAGCCCAACCGCCCACTAGGGTGGGGTGGAGGCTGGCCACCAACCCTTCACCCCACCCCGGCGGCCCAACAACCTGCCTAGGTTGCGGGCCAATTCCGAGAATCGGCATGCCACCCCGGTGGGCCATTAGGCCACTAGGGTTGGCGCAGGGTATTGGCGGGAATTGGCATGCCACCCTAGCGAGTCATTGGGCCACTGGGGTAGAGCATGGAGCCAAGAATCCAGCCCCACCTCCCCTAACCCATGGATACATTTGGCCGTCGGGAGCTTGATTGGGCCCATACGCCCACTGTGGATGTAGTGGGTAAATTTGTTCTACAAAAAAATTTTATTTCTAAAAAAAAAAAAAAAAACTTCATTAAACATTTTTTTATTTTTAAATTTACAAAGCAGAAGAATTAACTAAGTTTTCAAATGCGATAATCCTCCATTGAATATGTTGTTGATAGAAATGTAGCTACTCCACAAATTGGTTCCAAATCTTTTAACAAACCTCGGAAAACCTTGATGTGATGTGAGTAATAGTGATAATGAACCTTATTATATAAATGAAATTATGGAATTATTTTACCGTATGGTTAATGTGGGACTAATTTGTTTTTATAAATTTTAACATGTTAATTTTGTTAAAGCGAATATTACAGAATTGTTTTACAACACGGTGAATGTGGATTAATTTATTTTAGAAGGTATAAAAAAAAAAAAAAATTAGGTGTATAGTAAATATTATAGAATTAAGTATTAAATTAATTTAGGTAAAATATTTAGTTCACAATTCTAAATTTAAAGATTTATTTCATAAGAAAAATTAGTTAAAATTTTTCAATAAATTGTAGAAGAAAATAATGGAGGGAAGTACATGAAACAAAAAATTTGGAGGGAAAATTTGATTCTTTAAGCTATATAATATCATTAGGAGGGTTTGAATTTGTATCATTTCAACCTCTTCTATTTGAAAGGGATGGATTCTTCTGATTGTGAAGTTTCGCTTTGTGAGGCATCAACATCTTTGTTACGTAACAACTCTATTCATATTGATGAATATAACATAAATTCTTCCACTATGAATAGAGAGTCAATTATTCCACTTAGTCCTAATCCTAAGGACTATGAGAGCAGCATTGATGAAAGACGGGATGAAGAATTTCAAATAAATAAAGAGTCACGGTTTCCACTTAGTCCTAATCTCAAGGATTATGAGAGAAACAGTGATAAAGAGCATGATGAAGAATTTCAAAAGAATGGAGTGTCACGATGTCCACTTAGTGCTAATCCTATGGACTATAAGAGCACCAGTGATGAAGAGCATGATGGAAAATTTCAAAAGAATGGAGTGCCACAATGTCCACTTAGTCCTAATCCTATGGACTATGAGAGCAGTGATGAAGAGCATGATGATGAATTTCAAAAGAATGGAGTGTCACAGTGTCCACTTAGTCCTAATCCTATAGACTATGAGAGAAATAGTGATGAAGAGCATGATGATGAATTTCAAAAGAATGGAGTGTCACAATGTCCACATAGTCCTAATCCTATGGAATATGAGAGAAGTAGTGATGAAGAGCATGATGAAAAATTTCAAAAGAATCGAGTGTCACAGTGTCCACTTAGTCCTAATCCTATGGACTATGAGAGCAGTAGTGTTACAGATCTAATTGGGCACATTACTCCAATCATCCATATTAGTGTTTTAGGGCTCATCAAACCCTAGTTTCAATTGCTACATGCCCTAAACAGGTCACCCTTTTGAATGCCTCCTTCCTAGACAGTTTCATGACTTGGGAATGCTCTCAATGTGTGGTTTTGCATTAGACATTACTAATACGGATAGGGCCTCCATGTAATTTTGGGTATATATCAGAGGAAAACACTAGGTTTTTATCCATCCTTAGGTAACCGAGTCGGCCACCTTGTTCACTGTGATACACTGAACACAACATTTGGGGAGATTGTCTACCCATACTTGTCGATTCACCGGGAGGTATTTTGCAGCTCACAAGTACTTGGTAATCCTTTTGCCTAGATCATCCCTCTTTGGTTTTGTTTTGTTATTTTGATTAAAATAAATTTAATTGACTGTGGATAATATCCTCCATGCTCACTTCTTAGCTAATCTTAGGTTGAGACATATGGTGACAAATCCAGAGTCCACTGATCAAGGAATTCCTTTTCCTCCTTTCAAAAATATTGGTGCTCCTTATATGGCTACATTGCCCCTTACGGGACTTACCATTGGCTTACCAGTATAGTTGTTTTCAACCTCCTTGGTTCAAAATGTCGTGATTTCTTCACAGTCAAGTACTCCTCCAACTGGACAAAATCAACATCCAATTGATCCTAAAGTTGACACTTTTCGTTCTTCCTCAGTTGTTTCTTCCTCCCCTTCTCCCTCTTTCCCTAGTGAAAGTATTGGTACCAGTAACCAAGTGGCTAAGAAGAATAAGAGAGGAAAGAAGATGAAGAAGAAGAAAATTCAGCAGGGGGAAACCAAGCAACCATTGCTTTGAATGAAACTTCTGATGAGAAACCATCCAATAAGCCTCACAAATTTTGATATCCATGCAAACTTTGTATGGGAGACCATCTTCTTTGAAATTGTCTTGATATTCCTCAAATCTTAGAAGAATGGTCTTCTCGTTCACATCTTGTGTCATCAACTTCTGGAGATCATTCTGGTGACACACCGTCAACTAGTGATAGTAAAGTTCATGGAAAGAAGGGTAAAGTTAAGTTTCCCTGTAGGTTATGTGAAGGGAATCACCCCATTCACCTTTGTCCCTATCTGGATGAAGCCAAAAAAGTGTTGGATAACCATCTTGCTTCACCACAGCGACTTCCATCTGGTTATAGGAGACTCTCACTTAATCCTTCAATAGTTGATGAATTGACTGACCCAAATCAACTGCTGGTCAAACCCACTCTCTCTGAATGTGAATCCCATGAGTCTATACCTGACCAATCACAGGTCGAGGAAACAGTTGACCCAATTTCACCTTTAGTTAATCGTACCTTTCTCGAAGAGAGTGAATATGATACCACTAAGGTTCTTTTTGTTTCTTTATATTCTAATGAGCTTGGGAGAAATCCTCCTGTTCCATTAAGATAAGAGGAAAATCCTCCCATTGTTGTAACTCAAGGGATTAATTCTCCCATTTCTACGGTACCCCCTCCAAGTAGTTTGGTCACTTCCTTTGATTGGAATCGACTGACAAGATTCCATCTTCCTTCTTATGTGCCTTTCCAGATCATACTATAGGTTTGTAATATGAATGCATCTAGCACTATTATAGATGAAGGTGCATCTGTGAGTATCATTTCCTCCATTGCTTGGCAAGCACTCAGTTCACCGCCACTTGTGCCCGTTACCCAGAATCTGTTAGCTTTCAACAGAGGAACCAGTCAAAAATTAAGGATCCTTCCTCAGTTTCATATTACTTTGGGAGGAAAAATCATTTATCTGAATGTGATGGCAGTCCTAGGCCCTTTAGATTACAATTTACTTCTTGGGTGCAACTATGTTTATGACATGGGAGCTATTGTTTCAACATTCTTTCGAGTGATTTGTTTCATGCATGAAGGAAGAATTTTCACTGTTGACCAACTTTCATTTCTTGGTTCAAATATGGCTTCCCTTCAACCATCTTCCCTAAATGGTCCTTTTGTACCAATGGTATCATCCCCACCACGGGTTAATTCTGTGGCAACCCGTTCCATGCCTACATCAACTGACGATCAGTTCAATGATGTCGTACATTATGTACTGGGGGCATTGGAACCAGATCTCTCTAATGGATTCCTTGCTATGGATCCCTTCCAAAGCATTGTTATCCCATCTAATGAGAACCTCTTCGAAGTCATGACCTCTTATGAATATGAGGATCTTTATTTGTCTTGTGTCAACCTCATTAAAAAATGAAACAAGGAATATGAGGATAGTTCCTTGTCTTGTGTCAACCTCGTTAAAAAATGAAACCAAGGGTATGAGGATAGTTCTTTTACTGTGTCAACCTCATGAAAAAATGAAATATCTCCCATGAGGAGGTGTCAACCTCCTTAAAAAATGAAACCAAGGATATTAGGATAGTTCTTTTAATGTGTCAACCTCATTAAAAATGAAACAAAGGGTATGAGCATAGTTCCTTATCTTGTGTCAAGCTCGTTAAAAAATGAAATAAGGAATATGAGAATAGTTCCTTGTCTTGTGTCGAGCTCATTAAAAAATGAAACAAGCAGTATGAGCATAGTTCCTTGTCTTGTGTCAAGCTCGTTAAAAAATGAAATAAGGAATCCGATTAGAGTTCCTTGTCTTGTGTCAAGCCCATTAAAAAAATGAAACAAGGTCCCCTAAAGCAAAGTTCCAAGTCAAGTCTTTGAGTAGATCTCACAAAATCCTAATCGAGGCTTTCACTTGATCTCATAAATGAACCTTCATTCCATCCACTTGATAGCCATGAGTAGTCTACTTAGGTGAATGCAATGAAGCTTGGGGGGCATGCACCTAGAATCGAGTCATCATGCTAGGGGCATGTAAACCAATCTCAAGCATAGTTTTTCATTTCAAGCTTGTGTAAAAATGAAACTGAATCCAAGCATAGTTTTTTGTTTCAAGCTTGTGTAAACATGAAACTGAATCCAAGCATAGTTTTTCATTTCAAGCTTGTGTAAACTTGAAACTGAATCCAAGCATAGTTCCCTATGGTTCAAGCTTGTGTAAAAATGAACCCATCTCCATTTTAACCCTCGTGATTGCCATTCTATCAACCTCTTCCGTCAAATGAGCCTTGGTTTTTATCCTTCCATCGTCACTATCTACTTGGCCAATCATACGCTTTCACTTGGTTGTTTTAACCTATATGAGGAACAATTTCAATGAGTGGTCTTATTAGCCAACATCTTCACATAAATCAACATGTTTTGAGAAGTTCCAACATCACCAGAACTGGTTGCTATCCTAGACACCACTCGTTCCTCTAAGTGGAGTCCTCTTTAAGCTCTTTTCAGACTCTAGAAATATGAAAAGATTGTCGAGCCCTTGTCTTTTTCAGCTCGTAAACGGATTGGAAACGACATCTACTCAATATAAGTTTAACCCTTTTCCAGACTGAGATAGATTATTTACGAAAAAGGAATACGTTGATCGAACATGGTCAATAGGTTCTCTCTCGTATTATTTTATGCTTTTTTAGACTTGAGAGACAAAGCTATGAAAAAGAACTTGTGGATTTTTCTTTTTGTCCCTTTTCAAACTCTCTAAACATGAAAAGGACCGAGTTCTCATTGTCGTTAAACTCGTTAAAGAATCAAATAGCAACAAACTTGTCCATCATGACAAGACTAAGTTTCACCTTCGCTAGACTCGTTAAAACATCACATAGTGATGGATTCACCCGAAGGGTGGAATTATACAACAAGCATATGTTATCCTCCTTAAGCTTGATAAAAAATAAAGAGGTACTAGTCAGCAATGACTGGGAAAATGGGAAAAGGGGTAAACCACTTTATGGTAGCAGGTCGCTCTTGAACATGACACTTTCACTTCATCTTCGTGACTATTTGGGTTGGGTTATCTGCTTGATGGTTATCATACCTATGGTATATCACACCATCCATCACTTCGGTTTTGGGTCAATGCTGTCAATTCATTCAGTGTCACCGACATGTTCAAGAGAAGTCATTCAATAAAATTCATCCTTTGCAATACTCATAAACCTTCATTTTCATGACTTCCATTCCTGAACCTTGTATCGTCAGTCACATTTTGTCTCCAAAAATAATTACACTCATTTCGTGTCGTTGATGTGGGATACATCAAGGCCCTCCTACGATGAATCGCTTCTTGTCGATGTCAGCACATTATCTAAGAAGTTGACTTACAAACACCCTTCCAGTACCTTGAGGCTTGCGTACATCAATGGCAAGTTTCTTGCTTCTGGCGATAGGTTGACATCACTGGCCTTCGACCGAAATACTTTGTATGGTGTTTGACATCAAAACATCTATTCACACCATGCAGAATGTACTACAGTACCTTGAGAATCATTATCATTATCTGTGATCTCTCTCGCGTCTGTTAACGACTTACATCATTGGTTGGTAATCAGACGGTGTCTTCCCATGTTTGACTCCAGATCACATATTCACATGGTTAGAATCGTACTCGAGCAAACGATTGAACGAGATAGAAGACCCTGTATCTAGTTTCATCCATCCCGGCTGCGATTTCAAGAGAGTACTAAATCATTTGTATGATGGCTTTACACAGATGGTCATCCTATCATGGGTTTATATCTGTAGACGATTATATGATTTATGTGCATGTAATGAAAAGTTTATATGCTAAGCACGGGTATCCCTTCCCTCAGAAATTCATAAAAAATCCAAAATATCATGATTTTATGTATTGTAATTGATGCAGGTCACCATCTGCTTCAGAACCTCCTTATCACATCGTAAAGCATATCACTCGACATTATCATTTTTGACTTCATGCTTTAGGGGGTAGCTGTTACAGGTCTATTTGGGCACATCATTCCCAACATTTAGATCAGTACTATTGGGGCTCATCAAACCTTAATTCAATTGATACATGCCCTAGACAAGTCATCACATTGAATTCCATCATTCTCGGGAGTTTCCTGGCCTGAAGGCATCCTAAAATGACTCCTTGAGGGACCAGCACAGCCTTGGTCAGGGGTAACTGCACTATAGAGAACTTAGGCCCATTCAAGCTTGCTCTGCAAAGCACCTAGGCCCACTTTGATTTGTGCTGGGTGAGATTGAGAGAAATCTTCATAGGGTTTTGGGAATATTCCTACATTCTAGACCATTCTAGAAGATTCCCACCTTGTATCCTCTCCCATGAGCTCAAAATTGGATAGGGAATGAATCAAATAACCTCCTATCCTCTCATCCCTTCCTCCATAGAAACTAACTCCCAAATTGGAAATCCATTCAATGCCCAATTTATGACAAAACCACCTCTATTTCCCTATAAATTGAGCACTCATCATAGTGATCAGGGGCTGGACTTTGAAGAATGGTAAGGAGATATTGTTGGTTTGAGGCTTGAGATCATAAGCAAATATTGTTATGTTGTTGGAGTGTTGTGCTTTTGGTGTTATGAAGGATGGAACTCAAGATGGATGAGTGACATAGGATCAGACTTTTTTGGTTGTAACTATTCCTTCTACTTAATAAAGTTGTTTACACCTTTTCCCATATTCTTGTCTTTATGTATGATGATTATATGTGTAAATGCTTTCGATTCCATTTGCTTATAGTAGATAGATCTCTTGCTTTGATTGGTTTTTGTCCTCTGTTTATGATTGCAGGTACTGATCGAGCGAATTCAGTTCGAGAAGGAGCAACGAGAGCTATTCAAAGGAGATAAAGGGAAGAGAAAGATAACAAGTAGGACCCTTATGCTATTTATCTTCTATAGGAAAAGGTTAAACTCTTTGATTCTGTTGTTCTAAGTGTAGCTACCCACTTAGGGAAGTTGTGTTTATCCGTACATACAAAATTTCACATAACAATGAACATTTGTATTGGTTATTATGGTGATCTTATGGTTGATTTTCCATGGTTTTTATTCTGGTTATATGATGGTTATATGTTGGTTATATAATGAACTCTATCTATGGATCTTGTCAAGTTTTGATAATTTATTGAATGGTTGATGGTGCATGGGGTAACAAGTGTTGTTGTAGCTAACTAGGGAGGTTATTGATCCTTCTTGCTAATTTTCAGGTGAAGTTTAGATCCCTATGATCATATATGCATTCATGACCTATAGCTCATATGTTTATCATATGTTTTATAAAATGTCTATCATGGATTAGACATGTCTAGGTCAAGTTCTTGCTTGACTTTTGATTGGTTGGCCTTGTCATCATCTTGTTTATGTTTTTGGAAAGTTATAGGGCTTTTTGGGTAGTGGTCTGGAGGCTTTCGTGAAGAAGTGGCACAAATCTCATGACCTCACCCTCTAAACTAGGAAATTTCAGTCATAACCGCATGGAAGCAGGCCTATGCGTGCAGTTATAGCCTTATGTTGTGCATGCGGTGGGGGAGTTTCCCTTATTAAAAGAGCTCCAACTGAAGGATTGACCCTCTAGAGTGGTTTTGCAGGCTCTTGAGAGGTCTCTAGTCCCTAAGGGATGTTTGTAAGTTGTCGGTGTGTCGTCCCCACTTCCATAACTAGATCTTGGAGGTTAGGTCATATCATAGGGACACTTGTCTCATGTTTACCTTGGAAAGCTTGTTAAAATGGGTAAATGTGGGAGGGGGCGTTACAGGGTGGTATTAGAGATCCCAGGTTCAAACACTTGGACCGGATTGGATAGATGTGATTAATATGCATGCATCGCAATCATATGTGTTTTTACCATGCATGCATTGTAGTGGTTATGGTTGTCATGTATATAGTCAGGTATACAATTTGTGTTATCATGCGTGATGTTGAGATGTTGATATGTTGATATGATTGAAGCTATCATGCAAATCTGGACTGACTAGTGTAGATGTGCTAACCTCCCTTGAGATACACTGAGGTTTGATTTGATTATGTCTATATTTGATTTATCTAACATGACATGTTTGCAGGAGGTTAGAGATGACGAGCATAATGGTGGATTACAATTCAAGTGACTCTCCTTACAGATCAATTGAGCAGCAAGGAGAAGAGTGCTCTCCTAATATAGCATATACACTAAGAAGTTTAAAGGTAGAATTTAGAAGTTATAAGGAAGACAATAGCAGGTTGATTGAGGGATAGGAAAGGCTTCCCAGAGCTTAGGAAAAGTGAGCCAAATTTAATGCACTCATCCTTCAGAGCCTTTTAGATTTTCAGAAGCAGGGGCAACTGAGGATTAGTCATGGACAGGAGGAAAAGATGAATGGGGCATATGGTAGTAGATATTTATTAGGATACAATTTAGACAATGATGACACATTCAAAGGTGGCATATATTTGGATACCTCTGCGAGGCGGGTTAGCACTCATGGATTCAAGTCTAGTTCTGATTCTGAGAGACGTCATCATCATTACCACCAAGATCCTTATAAGAGAAGTGAGAAGCAATATTTTCCAAAAGAGTTCAGGAAAGCCAAGCCTCCTACCTTTTATGGGGATTTGAAGAAACCAGAAGATGCAGAAGCATGGCTACTTGGGATGAAGAAGTTTTTTAGATTGCATGACTATTCAGAGAATATAAAAGCCAAGATTGTTATTTTCAGTCTTAAAAAATTCACCTATTCCTGCACTTCCAAATTTCCCATATGATATAGAAAGGCAGTGCTTGAAACTTTTTATATCTAGACTTCCAGTCCTTTATACATGTTAACATAGATGAATTATCACAATCTGCATTGATCTTCAAAATATGCAGAACAAAACCGCCATCAAACATATGAGTAGTAGGTGGGTCACATCCTCATGCCTAAAGCCATAACTAATCAGTAATAGTTATGAATATTTGTTGCAAGGGGAGTAAATTACTTTTCATATATCTTTTTATTTTATAAATAAGTGTTTATTATATATAATTGATATTTAAATAAACTACAATTTAAAATAATAATTGTTGATGTTGTTTACAAATATGTGTTTTTGTTTAAAAAGGAATTTATGCAAGGAAGAGTTTCCAGAATGATATGCTTAATTCCCAACTGCTTGGAACGGTTCCCCAAGCCCCTGATATTTAAAGAGAGGATAACCATCATGGAGGCATGGTAGTGGGGTGCGAAGCTCTAAGTGCCTCTTTATTTGGGCACTACACATCACTTCACAGTGTCTTATTTGGGCTCTATACCTCACATCCATAGTGATTACATATGCATATCTAAATGTATTTTGCTACAACATTAATATTAACTATCAATGACAATGATCCTTCCTACCTACTATGATAACAAAGACAAGGAAGACCAAGTTCATCTTTATATATTAACATTTGAAATTATATGATTAAATTGATAACTATTTAAGCATTATGTTTTCACATTCAAGTATATGAGTGCATTGTTTATTACAACTAGTAATAGAATTTGTGTGCTAGTTTGTACATCAAACATGAGTTGTTATATCTATTTTAGCATTGTAGTAAATAAATCAAGCATTGGAATACAAATATGAACGGAGGTTTCCATACATTTCATGTTATTTGTGAACTTAGAATTGCATTAAGAACAAAATCCTTGAAATCAATTTTCAAGATAGGGATCTTTGCATAATTATGAGAAAAGGGGACAAATTAAAAAAATCCATAGAACATTTGTGTCGTTGAAATGTGTGGGGTTGTGGGCTATAAGTCTCACATTTATTAATTAGGTATGCCTTGGGTATACATTATTTCATCTAAACTATGCCAATTGCATGTGTCAAGGCATGCACCTTGATCTCTCACACATTTAACATTGGCAGTGATTGTGAAATTGTAACTCATCTCGTAAGTACCCTCCCATGTATTGCATCTTTCTTCCATCTTTCTCACTTGTTAACTCCCCCTTCAATTTTTTTAACTTTGTGTTAAATAATTGCAATGACAATTTTTGAGTTTAATGTCCTTTGGTTTTCTAAGATCGTGATGAGAATGTCTTTGGGATTTTTAAGAGTTTGGTTTTGAATTATTGATCTATCTTTGCTATGCAAGTATCAAATCTCATTATGTGGGTGTTGCACATTAAGGGTTTTTTCTTCATTGTGTAGATATCGGTTCATTGTATGTTTTCTTTTCAATGTGTGGAGCTAAGTTCATTCTGTAGAGCTCCGCACTCCCGCACAAGTGAAAATAAATAAAGAAAGATGTAAACATTTTTTTAATTGTCAACAAAAAAAATTTGGAATCATCAATAGGTTGACCATCATATATTCAATTAGTCGAGTATCAAATTAACACACTGACAATACAACCTTGTTTACGAGGGGATTTTCTTTATTTATTTATTTATGATGGCATGCTTGCGATACGAAATTGGTCATTGGCTCTTATAATAGTCTGGACTTTAGGTGCGGCACCTGAGAATGAACCTAAAGATGGGACCATGTATTCCAGAAAAGATGCTTCTGGCATTTAGACCTAAATACCACCATCATGAATAACATATTGTGTTAAGTCAACAAATCTGAAAAAAAGCACTAATTTCACCATGTAGTTATAGAGAATTGCCAACAAGTGTTACCGAATTCCAATTCCCTATGCTATCAATTTTGCAACGCGTGTTCTCTGGGGGGTGACGTAGCAGCACTAGAGCTTCCAAGCCATTAAATCTTCGATGTGAAAAAGCTTAAAAATGGGGTCCTGATGTTTTAGAAGAATTTATATTCTTCTATGTAAATAAATTGTATTTTTCAAGTTGGTATATTTTATAAGTTGTAAACTAATGAGTCACAATTTTAGAAAAGCTATGGATAGGAAATATTATTTTCACAAGGAAAAAGCAAATCTACCATGAAAAAAATGAGAGGTTCTAGGGATAGATTGAGTGATTTTAGAATTTAGAAAAATATGATTTATGTAGTGATTTATGGATTATTTGCAAAGTGATTTTAGGATTTAAGAAAATATGATTTATCGAGTGATTTATGTGTGATTTATGGAGTGATTTTAGGATTTAGAAAAGCTATTGCATTTCTTAATTCTACTTATTGTAAGCCTGTGAGCAATGAGAATTAATGACGAAATGCATGTAGAATCAGGCCAAGAGAGACGAATGAATGTTTCTGAATATTTATATGTACAAAATTTGTGGAATGAATTTCTTTGAAATCATATTATGCTCATGATTGTCTCTGTGTATGAATGAATGAAGAATTATAGCATCTATGTGTAATATGGAATTAAGTGAGAAGAACAAGTTTTGTGCATGCGTATTTGTTTTGCGGGACAGATAGGGGAAATCTATGTATAAGCAAAGTGGGAATGAATTCAAGTCAAATAATTCAAGGAACGATTTCTATATGATTGAATATTGTAATACAAGTATCAGATCTTGTTGACGAATACCTCTGAAAAATGAAGTTTCTTGCATCAAGGGGCTAGTAAAAGGTTGTCACACCTGGGACTCAAAGTGCTCCATCCTCCACATTCTACACAACTCCAAGCAACTTTATCATCGGAACAATTAAAATAACAACTGCAAAAATCACACAATGAAATCCTCCAACAAGAAGTTATAGTCATTACCTCAAATAGTCGAGTACTCATGCATTTATTAATCATTAACCAATTTTATGAGCTAACGAGTTAAAGAAACTTTTAACCAAATTTAGCTAAAAATCTGTTGCTCTTGAAAACTTAGTGTGAATGCTATGCAAGTGCATAGATGGAGCATGAAGTTCGAGGAAGACTCGACTGAGGCTTGCCAATGTGATGGAATGGTCAGATGATGATGCTAGTAGAGATTTTAAATGTTTTGTAGATATTTGCATTAGGATGGGAGTTTTGTTTTTAGAATAAGTGAGAAGAAGTATTTCCTAATATAAATGTAATTTTATTTTGCCATATTTTTTGAGAAATGACCTGTGACTCTTGGTTAACCACGTTAACTTTCTTTGTAAAGACATGAGTGTTTGAGAAGAGAGTATGCAAAAGTGTAGCAGAGGTAGAGAGGGTAAGGTCCAACACTAGGAGGAGAGTCAAAGGATGAGATGCCTGGGATGCGCATGTCCACTTTGTAAAATTTGGCCAACGTAATGTATGCAGAATTTGATTAATGAGAAAATGTGTTTATGTGCTTGTGTGTGTGTATTTTCCTCTATCTGTCCATTATTAATGAAATTGTTTATCTACGCTTGTTAAGAATCTAAAACATACTGAGAAATGTATTATGGTTGTATGCCTTCATGTCAAATCTAGAGGTGTTGAGAGATGTCATTGTTGTGTGCTTTTATATCAAATCAATATGCATTGGCTTAAATTTATTTTGGGGATGAATATGTATTTATCTGTGCGTATGAAGTTGTAGCATCACATGGTTTTTGTAGTGTTTTCTAAAGTATTTAGAATGTGGGATTGTGAGTCTACAGATGTTTATAATCACCGTTGGTATATGGTAATTCCACATATTCATTGTAGGAACCATGTGATGTTGGTGTATAGTTGTGAGACCTTGTAGTCTGATGAACTGGTTGATGTTAAGAGTTGATGGTTTAATTGTTGTGTGCTTTAGTCATGCACCTTGGGATCTCATTTTATTTGCTTCCAAAACCATGATGAAGTGGTTGCTATGCGACTTTGTGTAAGTTGAGTGTTGTTATAATAAGAACAAGGTACCCTACGTAAGGCCTCTTTGATTGTTTCGATTGATGGTGTGGATGTTAATGAACCTCTTGTATTTTGGTTCCAAACCTATGGGAGAGTGTTTCTTATGTTTCTGGAATGCCAATGCGTATTAATTACAACAATAGAATAATTTCATAGCCCGAGCTCCCTGTTGTGTGAATGTTTTCAAAACCCCTTTTATGAGTGGTTTCAAGGGGTAAGTGTGTTAACGTTGCAATCTCAGTGAAGAATGGAATAATAGTTCGATGGTTGAGCTAAGGAGTAAGACAAGACCGTGGATAATTGGCCTTGTAGAGGAGAAAGTTGTTTCAACTTCCCTGGAATCCGAAAAGACAAGTTTAAGGGTGCTACGAAAATATTTTCCAACAACTACAGGAGCACTACGAAAATATTTTCCAACGTCTACAACAAAACAATTTTAGGGCTGCGTATGTGGTTTTGTGAGTTTGTTTTAGCTTGTTGGTTGTGCCATTGATAAGTTAAAGCCCATGTGAGTTAGTTGAGGTGATAAAAATGTTAGAAGGTGTGAGGAATCCCTATCTTGGAATTTGTGAAGGAAATCTCCATGTTCTGATTTTGACTCCACATTTAGAATTAATTTCTAAATTTCCAGAATTAAGAAAATCAAAGTTGTGGGTGTGGGTTGGAGTATCCTAGGGTATTGGGAGAAAACTGGGGCAACTTGGCATATCACCATCAAGTGGTATCAGAGAAAGAAAAAAATCTTTAGTTTGATAACTGATAGTGGAGGATACTTTGATGTATTTTGAGGTAGGATTATGCAGCAGGAAATTAGGAAGTGACGGATGCAAGGATAGGAAGATTTATAATTCTGTCATGAAAAAAAGAGTGCACATGAATAGTTTATGTAGGCTATCAAGAAGTTAAGGATCTGTAAAGATCGAGAAGCTTGCTTAAAGAGGCTTCAGTGGAAGAATCGTAGGGGACCTTGGAAGAATTAATGAAAAACTACATGATAGCTTGACAGTGAAAAAAGGTTGAAGAGAAAATGAGCCTTACAACAGTTAGTGAGGTGATTGCAGGGGAATGAAAGTTTATATGCCCCTTGAGAATGAACAATTGGAGAGGAATTGGTTTATCAAGTAGTGGGAGATGAGATCTTGTCATAGATCATATAGAAAAATTGAATGCGATGTTTATGATTGTTTGGTCATTAAAATAATTGTGTTTCAGGACTGAATTGGTAGCCGCTTCCATAGAAAGTAAGCTATGTCAAAAGGAAATGGAGTAGGAAAGTCTCTTAGATGAAAAATTGTGACATATCCTGACGATAAAACAAAGAAGAGTGAGTGGTTGAAGATGCAACAACCAATAGCTTTGAAACTAGAGGAGCAAGGGTGCTCAAGAAGAGGTTCTACTGTAGAGAACCTAGAGAAGAGAAAATGACTTGGTACAGGTGACAAGTAGCAGACTTGTTACAGAGAAAAGAATGGCTAGTTGCAGCTCACTAATAGACAAGGAGAATTTAATAGAGGAATAGATAAAGATGACTGTTATTAGTAGGGGTTTAGAGGAAAGTCACAAGCCGAAGAAGAAAAGTACCAAGGGAATGAGTGATGAAGAAGAGATGGTTGGGTTGAGTAGAGAAGAACTCAATCATGCAAAACAATTACTACAAGAAAGTCAAGATGACCAGAGTTATGAGAGAAATAATGGTGTTACACAGGGAGGTCTACAACAGTGAAAGAGATGACAATAGTAATAATAATTATGTAGCAGTAGTTGTGAGAATATTAAACAGGGAGGTAATGGGCTTTTGTTTTCAGTCAATTGTGGATTGCTTGTTGATTAAAAGTAGCAGTGATGAGTGTTTGCAACTCAGGATGATGGCAAGGAACCTTGGGGTAGAAATTGGAGGAAGAGTAAAACAATTATCATAGGAAGAAGGTGATTCAATTACATGCAAAAGCCAGAAGAGAAGAGAGTGCTCAGATGGAGATTCCAGAGGAAGGAGTCAACAGAAATACTAGGAGAAGACTAGGGGTGGAAGTGATTAGTATGGTATTTACAAACAGGTTCATGGAGTCAGCTTGTTGCAGTGGATTGTCTACAGCTCATAGTGAGTAGGGAGAATCTCATGGAAGAAGGATATTTGTGACTACTGAAAGTCATAGTCAATTTCAGAGATAAGCCATAGTAGATTATGTCAAGACAAACTTGATAGAGAAGTAGATGAAATCAAATTACAACTAGAGATGATGAGAGGACTGCTATAGAAGAGGAAGAAGACTAGGGTTACAATTGGGAGTCTTCGAAAGAGAGTCAAATGGAGTTTGTCGTGAGGAATCTGAGGCAGAGATTAAATGCTCAGTTGGAGGAAAATCTCAAGGGAATTGAGTTTTAGCCATGGAATAACAAACTAAGGGTGATGAACACATGACAGATGAAGCAGATTAAGATTCGATGAGCAACTTGACGATAGAAAAATTTCAGCCAAGGACTGAGTTAGAAGATGAAATTGACAAAAGGAAAGCAGGTAGTTTGTAGTGTGAAGAGACAACCTATGTTGTTGAGGAAGTTTTAGCGATGTATTAGAAAGTTTGAACAATTGGACAACAAGTAAAAGTCAGGTTTTGCAATGGAAGCAGTAGAAGAAGGTACAAGTTGAGTAAAGATATGGTAAGAGATTTGTTTCACTATGCAGGTGACAGTGGTGGAAGGCGAGGAGATTTGTAGCAGCCTAGAGCAAGGAGTGCTTGCAGGGTTCCAGGAAGAGAACCAAGAAGATGCCAAAATTCCAAACTCAGGAGAAAGTTTGGTGAGGTATATGTTAGCAAGGTGGAGACTTGTTACTACAAAGGCGTGTTGTAGCTCACGAGTTGAGATTGTCACGAGAAGACTAGATGCATATGACCAGGAGGTCATATATCTTGTACCTTGGGAGTCTGATGCAGGTGCATAGATGGAGCACAAAGTTCGAGGAAGACTGGACCGAGGCTTTCCAATGTGATGGGATGGTCACATGATGATGCTAAGAGATATTTTAAATGTTTTGTAGATATTTGCAATGGGATGGGAGTTTTTTCTGTAGATAAGTGGGAGGAATTATTTCTTAATGTAAATGTAATTTCAGTTTCCTATATTTTGTGAGAAGGGGAAACGAACCATCACTTGTGACTCTTGGTTACCCATGCTAGTTTTCTTTATAAACACATGAGTGTTTGAGAAGAGAGTAGGTGGAAGTGCAACATAGGTAGAGAGGAGAAGCTCTAGTGCTAGGAGGAGAGGCATAGGATGAGAGGCTTGGGCTGCACATGCCTACATTGCAAAATATGTCCAACTTAATATATGCAGAACTTGATTAATGAGAAAATGTGTTTATGTGTCTCTGTGTGTGTATTTTCCTCTATCTATCCGTTATTAATGAAGTTGTTTATCTACACTTGTTAAGAATCTGAAACGTGTTACGAAATTTTTCCTGGCTATATCCTTTCATGTCGAATCTGGAGGTGTTGAGAGATGTCATGGTTGTGTACTTTTATATCAAATCGATATGCCTTGGTTTAAATTTATTTTGGGGATGAATATGTATTTATCTATGCATATGAAGTCGTGTCTTCACATGGTTTTCATAGTGGTTTCTAAAGTATTTAGAATGTGGGATTACGAGTCTAGGGATGTGATAAATCACCACTGGCATATGGTAATGCAACATATGTGTCTTAGAACCATGTAATGTTGGTGTACAATTGTGAGACCTTGTAATCCAATGAGCCAATTAATGTTAAGAGCTGATGACTTAACTCTTGTGTGCTTTAGTCGTGCACCTTGGGATCTCATTGTAGTTGCTTCCAAACCAATGATGGAGTGGTTGTTGTGCGAATGTCTGTAAGTTGAGCGTTGTTAGAATAAGAACAGGGTGCCCTATGTAAGGCCTCTTTGATTGTTTTGATTGGTGGTGTGGGTGTTAATGACCCTCTTGTATTTTGGTACTAAACCCATGGGGGAGTGTTCCCTGTGTTTTTGGAATGTCTAGGTGTATTAATTACATCAATAGAATGTTTTCATAGGAAACTTGAGCTCCCTATTGTGTGAATGTTATCAAAACCCCTTTTGTGACTGGTTTTGAGGGGTAAATGTGTTAGCATTGCAATCTTAGTGAAGAAGGGCATAATAGTTTGATGGTTGAGCTAAGGAGCAAGTCAAGGCTGTGGAGAATTGACCTTGTAGAGGAGAAAGTCATTTTAGCTTCCCTGAAATATGAAAATAAAAGTATTGGGGTGCTACTAAAATATTTTCTAGCGCCTACAAGAGCAGTACGAAAAAAATTTCCAACGCCTACAACAAAACAATTTTAGGGTTGTGTATGATGTTTTGAGAGCTTGTTTTGGCTTGTTGGTTGTGCCATCGATAGGTTGAAGCCCATGTGAGTTAGTTGATGTGAAAAAAGGCTTAGAAGGTGTGAGGAAGCCCTCTCTTAGAATTTGTGAAGGAAATATCCATGTTCTAAGTTTGACTTCACATTTATAATTAATTTATGAATTTATGGAATTAAGGGAAATAAAGTTGTGTTTGTGGGTTGGAGTATCCCGGGGTATTGGGAGCCAGTGGGGGCAACCCGACAGTCGCCATCAAAATGCATAAAATGAAAAACTTTAAATTTCTTAAGCTGACTCTGAAATTAAAAAATAAGAATAAAATTACACCATTGAAAAATTTTCAATTTAAATTGTTGTCCTTCTTACACTAGATTGGGAAAATAACTAGATATTAAAGAATGTGATTAGTGTCTCATCAAATATTATTGTCATTACAGATTGCAATAATTTCGACAAAAAGGGAAGAGTACATTTTCGACTGCATGAAGAGTAGTTACATGGCCACCGACGCCTGCTCGAATGATAATCAAATTCACACCTACACATTCCCTATTTTGCACAACGACCGGGTTGATCTATTAGATGTAAAATACTTTAATGCCCATTACTCCTACCTGGAATTGAAAGAAAAACGACAAATCCCCCCTTACCATTTATATAAAGAGCACACCCCACTTATAATAGAAAATAGAATTAGCTCTTGTTCTTCCCTTATCAATCAATTAATCAATTGTTCTTGTTTTCTCACACATAGATAATTGTGCACAATAAAAACTAATAATAATTAAAGATGTTAAAATTCATCATTTTGCATAAACTAAGGTTTAATCTATTTTTCTTTTCATTCAACACTGTCATTGAAGCTTTGTGTGAAGAGTTTCGACTGCGAAGAGAACTTTGTTGCATTGCAACTATTACCCTTGTTATTTATATAATTAAATATATAATTTAAGTAGATGTCTCGTATTGACCATAGACAAAGTAAAAACTTACATAGGCCATCTACTCTTTAAACCTAAACAATAAAAACTAAACATGTTGTTATTATGGGAATTGAACATAAATAATAAGGAGATTAATAGCTCATTTCAACCTTTCAATCTACCTTTATTATTATTAAAACATTAAAGATATCTAAAATTTTGAAAAATGATATGCCAAATATATTATTTTTTAAATCTCATATGGAAGCATGCACCCTCCCCTATTTCCATTTTTGACCTTCACAATCAATGAACTCTTTGAAACACCTCAATTAAATGTAATCAGCGAACTGTCCACTATACCTTCCATCTGAATTTTCGGTCCCAAACTCTGACGTGATATGTCGAGGGGGAGGCACAGTATCATGGAGAAAAAGTTAAATTTATTTTAAATAATTCATTCTTTTTTAATATGGTGGCATGTATGCGGCGGCCCGGTCAAACATCCGCATTGCAAAGGAAGTGGTCGGCCCACAGTCCCAAATTAGATGGGAAATAAATAAGTGGGCGGTTTATCCTCTGCATGTGGAAACCATGCGTGGGCAGCGAAAATATAAAAATAGTTGAAAGTCAAATTAAGCGTTCTAATAGTTGAAAGTCAGTGAAGTTATAAATTTAAAAAAAATTTATAAAATTGACCAAACTCCCATTCCCTCTTGGGCGAGTATCTTGAAGATTCTTAAACACATGTGAAAGAGTATTATAAAACTTTTACACTGCAACCCCAAAATCTATGAGAGTTGGGTTGGAATTTGACGGGTATTTTTGCGAGTCAGCTATGTTTTAATTTTTTATATTTTGAAGGTGATAAAACGTATTTTTGAAAACTTTTTTTTAGAAGAGAACATCATTAATATCTTATTTCAAATTATTAAAGGGCCCCGTTACTTGTCCACTTTTTATTTTGACGGTAGCTTGTCATAGTCTCACCGACTCATTGAGTAATCACTCGAGCATTCACTATGTGAGGCTTTTGTGCCTCGAAAAATATGGAAAAAAAATTGATTTGCACCGTAAATTTCGAGGAAGTTCGATCACTTGTGTTTCGAATTAAAGCTATACACATTCAAATATGGGACAAGTCATTCCCTAGCGGCCACGTGCGAAACATATCCATTTATGGCCATGGAGACCAAGTATGCCCATAGACTTCGCCTTTATGTTATGCCAAATCTCTATGTATAAATAAAACACTCGATCAGAAGATTGGGCATCGTAAGTGTAAAAATAAAACTCTCGATCAGAAGATTGGGCATCGTAAGTGTAAAAATAAAACTCTCGATCAGAAGATTGGGCATCGTAAGTGTAACAACTTGATGTCGCTGTGACAATGACCCTCTAATTTTTTTTGCTTATGTTAAATTTTGGAGTGTACAGTAACTGACGTTTCATGTTGTTTAATTTGTTATTTATGTGTTTTTTTAGTGTCGTGTGGTCGTATCCTCTTATGTCAATATTTCTTAAGCATTGTCATTTAACCATTATAAGCATTTGAGTTAGTTAGTTCTTGGTTAAGTGAATTCATGATCTTTCTAAATTTAGAAACTTGCCTTATTGCCATGCACACACTTGAAAAGCACACAAAAACACAAAAAAGCAAACAAAAAGCAAGAAAAACACTTAGAAAAGCAAAAGCACACTCAAAGTTTGAAGAAGACATGCGTTCAACTTGAGCACAGGAGTGCGCCCTTCATACTAAACAGATGCGCCCTCCATGAGTGCACTTCTTCGGGTCGAAGACATGCACCCCTCTTGAGTGCATGCATGAGCCAACCTTGTTGCATGTGAGCACACTCCTAGAAAATAGGAGCCCACTTAACTTCTTTAACTAACACATTCACTTAATGATAAGTAACGCTCATGCATAAATCAGTTTTGCATGTTAATTTCTTTAAATCAACTCAGTTAATCATTCTTCTTTCATAACCATTCCATCTGAGTTAGGCACACAACTTGGAATCAAGAATCTCTTCATCAGCCAATGCAACAAGTCAATTTTGCATGTCAAATCTTTCTATTGCATTTCATGATTCCACTGCCCAAACTTGTTTTTCTTGTTGTTGGTCCTTCATTTTTCAGTTTGTCTGTTGGTGTTTATGTTGAATCTTCGTGTTGCAAGTGTTAATCTGTTGAAGCATGCAAAAACTCTTCACATTCTTGAAACCTTTCTCGCGACTGCAGCTATAAAGCCTTGAAGATATTTCTCTTCCTCATCTTAGCATCAAGTTCTGTTGTTCAAACTTGTCTATGAACTTCCAATAGGTAGAGCACAGTTCTTGAGCTCGAAGCCCGATCAACCTCGAAAATTGCACCCTATTTGATCAAGTTTTCCTCAAGAGCGCACTTCGTCACCACGAAGAAATATGCCCTCTGTTAAGCACATGAGCGCATCATGAAGGCATGAAGCATCTTCATTCAGACCTTCGACATGCGACAATGCACCCTCCTTTGCCTTGAGTGCATGGGTGCATTATGAAGGCCCGAAGCCTTGTCAACCTCATCCTTTGTCCCTTCAGAGTGTGACAATGCACCCTCCTTGTCTCCTTGACTGCATGGGTGCATAGAGAAGACCTGAAGGTCCATTATTCCACCCCTTCGACCCTTCAAGGTGTGACAATGCGCCCTAGATGAATTTTTTCCCTTGCTTGAGCGCAATGCAAAGCCCTGAATGACGATGCATGTCCCTTTGGTGCTTTGAAAGTGCACCCTCCTACTTTGCATGCTCATTTTCTCATGCATGCAAGTTATTTTGTGTTGTCGTTTATATTTTTTCATGCTCTATCATCTGTGATGGCTCTTAAAGAGTGATTTACAAGTATTGCTACATAGATAGGTTGTTTTAAGCTAATGTTGTCACTATGAGTGTGTTGCCCCAAATAGGTGTTCGTGTTACAAGTATTACCACTTTTCCATCATCTGTTGGAGACATGTCGCCTCAACCTCCAAATAACTTTTAAAAGCAAGCACTGATGAACTTACGGAAGTTACAAGGCCCAATATTCCCATATACACAGATACTTAGTGCTTTATTGATAAGGATACAAAGGTCACATGGAGCAAAATATACAACACATTCATGTAGGAGAAGTCCCCTGGGGACTTAGAATATTTGCATGCATATATCAACATCAAGAAGTCCATGATACATAAGATCGCATGCAGATTCTCGATCATGCCATGTGCATAAGTAATTGAATGGGTCATTACGCATATGAATGATTCTCACATTGTGCTACGCAGTGAGAGTGGTGGTCAACTCACCACCTATACCGGTGAATATATGCAGTCATACTATAAGATGCTCAAGCCCAATGAATACACAAATGACCACTTCTACACAAGATGTGCAACCCTTGACACTATAGATGTTATCAAAACATGGTGTCAAGAGCTTGCCAAGTTTCACCATCGCCCATCTGCAGTGTATCCGACAAAGATCCTCAGAGATTTCTATTAGTACTTGATAACCATGTATTGTCAATTGTATGGGCTTAATAACACTAAGGTGTTCTAAGAGAATTGTATATATACACTCAATATAGTAGTTACCCGTGGGAGAGTTTTTAATTGGGCAGATATCCTATCATTTGAGTTGCAGTGTTAGGTGGGGCAGGCAAAAACATCTTTACGGGAGAACTAGGCACCAAAATTCTACATTTCTACATTTCTCTTAGATGGAACCTGTGCATAGTATGCGTTCCTGGGAATGGACTAGAACTGGACTCCTAATGAGAAGTTCCCTGTTTAATTACATTACATAGTATTATCAAAAACAAGCTTCAAAGGTGTATATGACAAATTAGTTTAACACTTATTTGCAATATTCTTTCACATGATTTCTGAGATCGATCCTCCCTACATGACCGATCAAGAGAAGGAGTCACTTTGAGATATCACTAACTGGTTTGCAGCTCCAAAGGGTACACACATCATGTGCTTTGGTTGACAGATATCCCCTCATCTTATGTCATGATATGTGATCAACAAAGTGGTCATGCAAGAGGTTGCAAATCAGCTGGACAAGGGATTATCAGGAATTCTCAGTAGGAGGAAGAAATCCCCTTGGCCTATCTTTCCATTAAGGATCAAGTTGTATGAATTAAAGAGTCACAAGGTGACAACAACATAGATACAAGAGTTGAATTGTCTACATTTTTCTGCCAAAGAATTCCATGAATATAATCCCAGGAAAATTGTCAGACAACATTGTCAAAATATCGGTCACAATACGAGGTACTCGTCAATGTCCACAATAGAAGATGAGAAGATAAAGAATTGGTACAACGTCAACATGAAGACACATGCACTGATGGAGACCAGTTCACCCCATGATCCACCAGCTCAAGACTTGCAAGTGCAAGTGGAGGAGGAGATAACACCTCAAGCAAGGAAACTAGCTCCCAATAAAAGGATCAGATATTCTTCGATAGGCGAGAGCAAAAAGAAAGGGAAAGTTGATCCCTTAAACTTAGGATTTATCCAAGCAGAGAAGGAGAGAGGACAAGCAGAAGAAGAAGAGAGGAAGAGTCAGCAAGATGAGTTTCTTGAGAAGCAACAAGTAGAAGAAGAAGAGCGGAGAAGGATAGGGGAAGAGCATCAGAGGCAGTCCCAGGAGGAAGAAGCAACATAGAGATTGGAAGGAGAACAATTGACGCAAGCGCTAGAAGAGAAACAATTTGAGCAAGAAGATATCATCTAGCCAATGGAAGAAGAACCAGATACTCCAGGAGATCATCCTCTCACAAATGGTCATATTCCATTTGGAGAGATGGGGATCACACCTCCACCAAAAGACAAATTCATGGATGTATGTAGTGTAACGTTCGATCAACTAAAGAAGAGGATTATGCAGCAAAGGCAAAGATATTTATCAAAGGATCCTCATAATCCACTCTCATTTTCTACAAATAAGCTTATAACTGACAACAATAGAAGGAATTTGAGGGCAATCATGGCGGAAAATGTTGCATTCGCTATGGTGGCACAAGATAAATTTAAGTACATGTTGAATAAGAATGTTAGGCTGAGAAGAGATCTTATTGTGGTGAAGCAACAAGCATAAAATATTGCAGCAGAAAATCAACGGTTGTCATCACAGGGTGTAAACACTGAAGAATGGTAGTCAACCATGCAAGAGGAGTTGGGGCCAATGGAGGACACCATGGTGCGACTATATGATGAGATGATACTTATAAGGTATGTCATGGATCCTCTCATTGGCATTCAGAACAATGAATAGGAAGTGATGAAACTCCTGAAGATAAAAAATAGAGCAGTTGATCAAATCCAAGAGTGGACTACCAAATATCGAAATGCTCCACAAAATTTGGTAAGGAAGGATAAAATTGTTGCAGAAATAGATAGAGTTCAGTTGAGACTCAACTTACATAATCACTCGCATCTTGTATTACAGTCGATTAGCTCTATGGTTGCGTACAATCGAATGCATAATGGGTTTGAGAGTCTAACACAAAAACATGCCAGATGTCCATCATCAGATCTCTTGAAGTAATTAGAGGTAGGGAAATAATCTTCCAGAATATCAAGGAATATATTGAATAAATCAAGCATGCAACAGAACTGGAAGGCTTAGAAGTTGCCAAAGACATTATTTTGCAGTATGCCTTTGCACCAATCAAAGCGCACATGAAGCTCTAATGGTTGTGGATAAAGTACAGTCAAGCTCCAAGAACATACTAACAGAGGCATTGTAGGTGAAGATGTGCTACAAAGGGAACTTTCCAGTTTGGGTCGAAGACATCGCAAAGGAGTTCAGATCTTGGCACACTTACATTACAAGTGATCTCCATGAGGAAGAAAATGATTTATACATTTGATGATTCTTTATCCCTTTGTTAGTTTTGTCTCATTTGTAAATTGTCTTATGCAATAAGTGTTATGTAATGAAGTCCAAGGGACACGTGTGGAATATGAAAAGCCACACATTGTAATGTAATGAGTCATGTATAAAATATGAAGTAATCAGAGGAAGGGAAGTCATCTTCTAGAAGATCAAGGAATATATTGAACAAATCAAGCAGGAAACAGAATGGGAAGGCTTGGAGGTTACCAAAGACATTATCTTGTTGTACGCCTTTGCACTAGTCAAAGAACACATGAAGCTCTCATGGTTGTGGAATAATGTACTGTCAAGCTCCTAGAACATACTGATAGAGGCATTGGAGGTGAAGATGCGCTACAAAGGGAACTTTCCAAGTCGGGTCGAAGACATCACAAAGGAGTTTAGAGCTTGACGCAGTTTCATTACAAGTGAACTCCATGAGGAAGCAAATGATTTATACATTTGATGATTCTTTGTCCCTTTGTTAGTTTTGTCTTATTAGGCCACCGTCTCATTTGTAAATTGTCTTATGCAATAAATTTTATGTAATGAAGTCCAAGGGACACATGTGGAATATGAAAAGCCACACAATGGAATGTAATGAGCATGTATAAAATATGAATAGTCATAGAAGTCAAAGAGACATGAGGAATCTCAAAGGTCATTTTCAATTGTTATAAATATCTATTCATAACTCAAGAAAATGGCTTTTGGAAGGCTTTAGATTATAGAGGTCTTGCCTTGGCTTCTCTTGTAAGACATACGAGATAAATCATTCCTTGGAGAAGAAAGTTATGGCTCTATGTTCCACTATTGGATACAATGTTTCATTCATGTAACAATGGACTTGGGATCTTACACTTTTAATCAGAAGCTCAATGAGGTGACATTCCTTCATACATGTATCATAAATGTAGTTAGCATTTTCATATGTTAATAAGAGCTATTTTCCTGTTGTGATCTATGAATGTTACAGGTCTATTTGGGTACATCACTCTCAACATTCAGATAAGTACTATTAGGGATCAACCAACCCTAATTCAGTTGCTATATGCCCTAGACAAGTCATCACATTGAATGCCATCATTCCTGAGAGTTTCCTGGCCTGAAGACATCTTGAAGTGACTCCTTGAGGGACCAACGTAGGCTTGGTCAGGGGTAACTACACTGCAAAGCACTTAGGCCCATTCAAGCTTGCTCTACAGCGCACCTATGCCCACTTTGACCTTCGTTGGGTGAGATTGAGCGAAATCTTCATAGCGTTCTAGGAATATTCCTACATTTTAGACCATTCTAGAAGGTTCCCACCTCTTATCCTATCCTATGAGCTCGAAATTGGATAGGGAATGAATCAAATAACCTCCTATCCTCTCGTCCCTTCCTCCATGGAAACTAACTCCCAAATTGGAAAGCCATTCAATGCCCAATTTATGACAAAACCACCTTTGTTTCCCTCGAAATTGGGCACTTATCATAGTGATCAGGGGCTGGACATTGAAGAATGGTAAGGAGGTATTGTTGGTTTGAGGTTTGACATCATAAGCAAGTATTGTTATGTTGCTGGAATGTTGTGCTTTTGGTGTGATGAAGGATGGAACTCAAGCAAGATTAGTGACATGGGATTAGACTTCTTTGGTTGTAACTCTTCCTTCTACTTAATAAGGTTGTTTACACCTTTTCCCGTATTTTTGTATTTATGTATGATGATTATATGTGTAAATTCTTTCGATTCCATTTTCTTATAGTAGTTAGATCTCTTGCTTTGATTGGTTTTTGTTCTTTGTTTATTATTGCAGGTATTGATCGAGCAAATTCAGTTCGAGAAGGAGCGATGGGAGCTATTCAAAGGAGAAAAATGGAGGCAAAAGATAACAAGTAGGTCCCTTGTCTTATTTATCTTCTATAGGAAAAGGTTAAACTTTTTAATTCTGTTGTTCTAAGTGTAGCTACCCACTTAGGGAAGTTGTGTTTATCCAAATGCAAAATTCCACATAACAAATTGGCGACTCCACTGGGGAAAAATCATCGTTCCGGGTAGTTTATCTTCATCCTAGTACACCCTATTAGACTTTACTTGCCTCCATTGGTCTTATTTCAGCCTTTTTGAAGTGTTTTTTGGTCAAAATTTGTGCTTGAATGTTCCTTGAATGGCCTCTCTAGCACCAACGCAGGCTTGTTCTACACACAGTACGTTGCAGAGCACCCTTGGCTTGATGACAGTGCTTTGAAGTGCACTGTCTCCCATTCAGGGCTATGCTGATCCTCCTTAGGTCAAAAATCCCACCTTTGGCTTGGCGTTTTTCCAAATTTCCCTCGGTTTTTGCTTGTTTAAAGATCAATGATTGTTGTGTCTCTGAAATCAACTTGTATCTCTTCTCCTAGCCCTACTTTGACCTTGATTGTTTAGTGTTTCTTAAGAGTTTTCTTTATCATTATCAATTCATTGTCAAAGATCTGATTGTTCTATCCCTTACTAACTATGGTTTTCATTGTTAATTGAATGAAAAAAAGTTTCTCATGTTAGTTTCATTCTAGGAATTGCAAACATACATCACGTGGTGAACCTTGAAAGGAAAATTCTTAAGAAGATCAACTTAAAAGTTATATCAATTAACCTAATGGAGCATTGTAACTTAATGCGTAAAATTTAGAGGTCTAGGCTAGAGACGTGTTTTGGTGTCGTTAAACATAACAATTGTCGCTAACTTGTTTGTGATACATTTTGAGTGTGATACCTCATTCCATGTATGTAAGTATATCGTAGCTCATCCACGTACCTTCGGGTATATAGGGTGGTGTTACAGTACGTAAGTTATAAAGGAATGCTCTCACTGTGCGGTTTCACATTAGACAACGCTAACATGGATTGGGCCTCCACTTACTTTTGGGTATATATGGGAGGACCACATTAGGTTGCTATCCATCCTTAAGTAACTGAGTTGGCCACCTTGTACACTATGACACACCGAACACAACATTCAGGGAGATTGCCTACTCGTATGTTAAGTCATTGGTTTACTGAGGCAGTATATTGCAGTTCACAGTTGCTTGGTAATCCTTTTTCCTAGATTATCCCTCTTTTGTTTTGTTATGTTATTTTGATTAAAATAAAATTAATTGACCGCGGATAACATCCTCCACGCTCACTCCTTAGTTGATCTTAGGTTGAGACATATGGAAACAACTCCGGAGTCCACCGATCAAGGAATTCCTTTTGATGGGAATCCTAGTCCTTTTCCTCCTTTCGTAAATATTGGTGCTCCTTATATGGCTACATTGTCCCTTCTGGGATTTACCATTGGCTTTCCAATATGGTTGTTTTCAACCTCCTTGGTTCAAAATGTTGTGATTTCACTGCAATCGAGTACTCCTCCAACTTGACAAAATCAACCTCTAGTTGATCCTAAAGTTGACCCCTTGCCTTCTTCCTCGGTTTTTTCTTCCTCCCCTTCTTCCTCTTTTCTTGGTGAAATTATTGGCACTAGTAACCAGGTGTCTAAGAAGAAGAAGAAAGGGAAAAAGAAGAAGAATAAGAAAATTCAGCAAGGGGCAACCAAGCAACCATTGCTTCGAATGCAACTTTTGATGAAAAATTGTCCGATAAGCCTCACAAATTTCGATATCCTTGCAAACTTTGTATGGGAGACCATCTTCTTCGAAATTGTTATGGTATTCCTTAGATCTTAGAAGAATGGTCTTCTCGTTCATATCATCCCATGTCATCAACTTCTGGAGATCATGTTGGTGACACACAATCAACTAGTGGTAGTAAAGTTCAAGGAAAGAAGGGTAAAGTTAAGTTTCCCTATAGGTTATGTGAAGGGAATCACCCCATTCACCTTTTTCCCTATCTGGATGAATCCAAAAAAATGTTGGATAACCGTGCTGCTTCTCCGCAACGACTTCCACCTGGTTACAGGAGACTCTCCCTTAATCCTTCACTAGTTGATGAATTGACTAACCCAAATCAACCGTTGGTCAAACCCACTCTCCCTGAATGTGAATCCCAGGAGTCTATACCTGACCAATCACAAGTCGAGGAAACAGTTGACCCGATTTCACCTTCAGTTAATTGTACCTTTCCCGTAGAGAGTGAGTATGACACCACTCAAGTTATTTTCATTTCTTCAGATTCCAATGAGCTTGGAGGCAACCCTCCTATTCCATCAAGACAGGAGGAAAATCCTCCCATTGTCATAACTCAAGGGGGTAATTCTCCCGTTCTAACGGTACGCCCTCCAAGTAGTCTGGTCACTTCCTTTGATTGGAATCGACTGACAGGATGTCGTCTTCCTTCTTATGTGCCTTTCCAAATCACAGTATAGGTTTATAATATGATTGTATTTGGCACTTTTATAGATGAAGGTGCATCTGTGAGTATCCTTTTCTCCACTGCTTGGCAAGCGCTCAGTTCGTTGCCACTTGTGCCTGTTACCTAGAATCTGTTGGCTTTTAATAGAGGAACCAGTCAACCATTAGGGATCCTTCCTTAGTTGCCTATTACTTTGGGAGGAAAAATTGTTTATCTCAATGTGATGGTAGTCCTAGGCCCTTTAGATTACAATTTACTTCTTGGGCGCGGCTATGTTCATGACATGGGAGCTATTGTTTCAACACTCTTTCGAGTGATGTGTTTGCCGCATGAAGGAAAAGTCACCATTGACCAGCTTTCATTTCCCGGTCCAAATTTGGCTTCCAGTGAACCATCTTCCCTAAATGGTCCTTTTGTCCCAATGGTATCTTCCCCGCCATGGGTCAATTATGTGGTAACCCGTTCCATGCCTACAACAACTGATGATCAATTCAACGATGTTGTGCATTATGTACTGGGGGCATTGGAACCAAATCTCTCTGATGGATTCCTTGCTATGGATCCCTTCCAAAGAATTGTTCTCCCATCTGATGAGAACCTCTTGGAAGTCATTACCTCTTATGGGTCGTGAACAAGGTATACGAGCAGATTTCCTTATCTTGTGTCAAGCTCGTTAAAAAATGAAACAAGGAATACGAGCATAGTTCCTTGTCTTGTGTCAAGCAAGTTAAAAAATGAAAAAAGGAATACGAGGATATTTCTTTTACTGTGTCAACCTCATTAAAAAATGAAACAGGTCCACAAGGATAATTCCTGGTCTTGTGTCAACCTCATTAAAAAATGAAACAAAGGGAATGAGGATAGTTCTTTTACTGTGTCAAACTCGTTAAAAAATGAAACAAAGGAATACGAGTAGAGTTCCTTGTCTTGTGTCAAGCTCATTAAAAGATTAAACAAGGAATATGAGCATAGTTCCTTGTCTTGTGTCAAGCTCGTTAAAAAATGAAACAAGGAATATGAGGATAGTTCTTTTACTGTGTCAACCTCGTTAAAAAATGAAACAAGTCTCAGAGCATAGTTCCTCGTCTTGTGTCAAGCTCGTTAAAAAATGAAACAAGGAATTTGAGCAGAGTTCCTTGTCTTGTGTCAAGCTCATTAAAAAATGAAACAAGGTCCCATGGAGCAAAGTTCCAATTCGAGTCTTTGATTAGATCTCGTAAAATCCCAGTCGAGTCTTTCACTTGATCTCATAAATGAACCTTCATTCCATCCACCTGATAGCCATGAGTAGTCTACTTAGGTGAATGCAATGAAGCTTGGGGCATTGCACCTAGAATCAATCATCATGCTGGGGGCATGTAAACCAATCTCAAGCATAGTTTTTCATTTCAAGCTTGTGTAAAAATGAAACTGAATCCAAGCATAGTTTTTTGTTTCAAGCTTGTGTAAACATGAAACTGAATCCAAGCATAGTTTTTCATTTCAAGCTTGTGTAAACTTGAAACTGAATCCAAGCATAGTTCCCTATGGTTCAAGCTTGTGTAAAAATGAACCCATCTCCATTTTAACCCTTGTGATTGCCATTCTATCAACCTCTTCCGTCAACTGAGCCTTGGTTTTTCTCCTTCCATCGTCACTATCTACTTGGCCGATCATACGCTTTCACTTGGTTGTTTTAACCTATATGAGGAACAATTTCAATGAGTGGTCTTATTAGCCAACCTCTTCACATAAATCAACATGTTTTGAGAAGTTCCAACATCACCAGAACTGGTTTCTATCCTAGACACCACTCGTTCCTCTAAGTGGAGTCCTCTTTAAGCTCTTTTCAGACTCTCGAAATATGAAAATATGGTCGAGCCCTTATCCTTTTAGCTCGTAAACAGATTGGAAACGACATCTACTCAATACAAGTTTAACCCTTTTCCAGACTGAGATAGATTATTTACGAAAAAAGAATATGTTGATCGAACATGGTCAATAGGTTTTCTCTCGTATTATTTTATGCTTTTTCAGACTTGAGAGACAAAGCTATGAAAAAGAACTTGTGGAGTTTTCTTTTTGTCCCTTTTCAAACTCTCTAAACATGAAAAGGATCGAGTTCTCATTGTCGTTAAACTCGCTAAAGCATCAAATAGCAACAAACTTGTCCATCATGACAAGACTGAGTTTCACCTTCTCTAGACTCATTAAAACATCACATAGCGATGGATTCACCCGAAGGGTGGAATTATACAACAAGCATATGTTATCCTCCTTAAGCTTGATAAAAAATAAAGAGGTATTAGTCAGCAATGACTGGGGAAAATGGGAAAAGGGGTAAACCACTTTATGGTAGCAGGTCGCTCTTGAACATGACACTTTCACTTCATCTTTGTGACTACTTGGGTTGGGTTATCTGCTTGATGGTTATCATACCTATGGTATATCACACCATCCATCACTTCGGTTTTGGGTCAATGCTGTCAATTCATTCAGTGTCGCCGACATGTTCAAGAGAAGTCATTCAATAAAATTCATCCTTTGCAATACTCATAAACCTTCATTTTCATGACTTCCATTCCTGAACCTTGTGTCGTCAGTCACATTTTGTCTCCAAAAATCATTACACTCGTTTCGTGTCATTGATGTGGGATACATCAAGGCCCTCCTGCGACGAGTCGCTTTTTTTCGATGTCATCACATTATCCAAGAAGTTGACTTAGAAACACCCTTCTAGTACCTTGAGGCTTGCGTACATCAATGGCAAGTTTCTTGCTTCTGGCGATGGGTTGACATCACTGGCCTTCGACCGAAGTACTTTGTATGGTGTTTGACATCAAAACATCTATTCACACCATGCAGAATGTACTACAGTACCTTGAGAATCATTATCATTATCTGTGATCTCTCTCGTGTCTGTTAACGACTTACATCATTGTTTGGTAATCAGACGGTGTCTTCCCATGTTCGACTCCAGATCACATATTCACATGGTTAGAATCGTACTCGAGCAAACGATTGAATGAGATAGAAGACCCCGCATCTAGTTTCATCCATCCGGGCTGCGATTTCAGGAGAGTACTAAATCATTTGTACGATGGCTTTACACAGATGGTCATCCTATCATGGGTTTATATCTGTAGACGATTATATGATTTATGTGCATGTAATGAAAAGTTTATATGCTGATCATGGGTATGCCTTCCCTCAGCAATTCATAAAAAATCCAAAATATCATGATGTTATGTATTGTAATTGATGCAGGTCACCATCTGCTTCAGAACCTCCTCATCACATCATAAAGCATATCACTCGACATTATCATTTTTGACTTCATGCTTTAGGGGGCAGCTGTTACAGGTCTATTTGGGCACATCACTCCCAACATTTAGATCAGTACTATTGGGGCTCATCAAACCCTAATTCAGTTGCTACATGCCCTAGACAAGTCATCACATTGAATGCCATCATTCCCGAGAGTTTCCTGGCCTGAAGGCATCCTGAAATGACTCCTTGAGGGACCAGCATAGCCTTGGTCAGGGGTGACTGCACTATAGAGAACTTAGGCCCATTCAAGCCTATTCTGCAAAGCACCTAGGCCCACTTTGATTTGCGTTGGGTGAGATTGAGTGAAATCTTCATAGGGTTCTGGGAATATTCCTACATTCTAGACCATTCTAGAAGATTCCCACCTTGTATCCTCTCCCATGAGCTCAAAATTGGATAGGGAATGAATCAAATAACCTCCTATCCTCTCATCCCTTCCTACATGGAAACTAACTCCCAAATTGGAAATCCATTCAATGCTCAATTTATGACAAAACCACCCCCATTTCCCTATAAATTGAGCACTCATCATAGTGATCAGGGGTTGGACTTTGAAGAATGGTAAGGAGATACTGTTGGTTTGAGGGTTGAGATCATAAGAAAGTATTGTTATGCTGCTGGAGTGTTGTGCTTTTGGCGTTATGAAGGATGGAACTCAAGCTGGACGAGTGACATAGGATTAGACTTCTTTGGTTGTAACTCTTCCTTCTACTTAATAAAGTTGTTTACACCTTTTCCCATATTCTTGTCTTTATGTATGATGATTATATGTGTAAATGCTTTCGATTCCATTTGCTTATAGTAAATAGATCTCTTGCTTTGATTGGTTTTTGTCCTCTGTTTATGATTGCAGGTACTGATCGAGTGAATTCAGTTCGAGAAGGAGCAACGAGAGCTATTCAAAGGAGATAAAGGGAAGCGAAAGATAACAAGTAGGACCCTTGTCCTATTTATCTTCTATAGGAAAAGGTTAAACTCTTTAATTATGTTGTTCTAAGTGTAGCTACCCACTTAGGGAAGTTGTGTTTATTCGTAGATACAAAATTCCACATAACAATGAGCATTTGTATTGGTTATTATGGTGATCTTATGGTTGATTTTCCATGGTTTTTATTCTGGTTATATGATGGTTATATGTTGGTTATATAATGAATTCTATCTATGGATCTTGTCATGTTTTGATAATTTATTGAATGGTTGATGGTGCATGGGGTAACAAGTGTTGTTGCAGCTAACTAGGGAGGTTATTGATCCTTTTTGGTGATTTTCAAGTGAATTTTAGATCCCTATAATCATATATGCATTTATGACCTATAGCTTATATGTTTATCAAATGTTTGATAAAATGTCTATCATGGATTAGACATGTCTAGGTCAAGTTCTTGCTTGAGTTTTGATTGGTTTGCCTTGTCATCATCTTGTTTATGTTTTTGGAAAGTTATAGGGCTTTTTGGTTAGTGGTCTGGAGGCTTTCCTGAAAAAGTGGCACAAATCTCGTGACCTTGCCCTCTAAACTGGAAAATTTCAGTCATAACCGCATGGAAGCAGGCCTATGTGTGTGGTTATAGCCTTATGTTGTGCGTGTGGTGGGGGAGTTTCCCTTATGAAAAGAGCTCCAACTGAAGGATTGATCCTCTAGAGTGGTTTTGTAGGCTCTTGAGTGGTCTCTAGTCCCTAAGGGATGTTTGTAAGTTGTCGGTGTGTCGTCCCCACTTCCATAACTGGATCTTGGAGGTTAGGTCATATCATAGGGACACTCATCTCATGTTTACCTTGGAAAGCTTGTTAAAATGGGTAAATGTGGGAGGGGGCGTTACAGGGTGGTATTAGAGAACCCAGGTTCAAACACTTGGACTGGATTGGATAGATGTGATTGTTATGCATGCATGGCAGTCATATGTGTTTGTACCATGCATGCATTGCAGTGGTTATGGTTGTCATGTATATAGTCAGGTATACAATTTGTGTTATCATGTGTGATGTTGAGATGTTGATATGTTGATATGATTGAAGCTATCATGCAAATCTGGACTGACTAGTGTAGATGTGCTAACCTCCCTTGAGATACACTAAGGTTTGATTTGATTATGTCTATATTTGATTTATCTAACATGACATGTTTGCAGGAGATTAGAGATGACAAGCATAATGGTGGATTACAATTCAAGTGACTCTCCTTACAGATCAATTGAGCAGCAAGGAGAAGAGTGCTCTCCTAATATAGCATATACACTAAGAAGTTTAAAGGTAGAATTTAGAAGTTATAAGGAAGATAATAGTAGGTTGATTGAGGGATAGGAAAAGTGAGCCGAAGTTAATGCTCTCATCCTTCAGAGCCTTTTAGATTTGTAGAAGCAGGGGCAACTGAGGATTAGTCAACGACAAGAGGAAAAGATGAATGGGGCATATGGTAGTAGATATTTATTAGGATACAAGTTAGACAATGATGACACATTCAAAGGTGGAAAATATTTGGATACCTCTGCGAGGCGGATTAGCACTCATGGATTTGAATCTAGTTCTTATTCTGAGAGACATCATGATCATTACCACCAAGATCCTTATAAGAGAAGTGAGAAGCAATATTTTCCAAAAGAGTTCAAGAAACCAAGCCTCCTACGTTTTATGGGGATTTGAAGAAACCAGAAGATGCAGACGCATGGCTACTTGGGATGAAGAAGTTTTTTAGATTGCATGACTATTCAGAGAATATGAAAGCCAAGATTGTTATTTTCAGTCTTAAAAAATTCACCTATTCCCGCACTTCCAAATTTCCCATATGATATAGAAAGGCAGTGCTTGGAATTTTTTATATCTAGACTTCCAGTCCTTTATACATGTTAACACAGATGAATTATCACAATCTGCATTGATCTTCAAAATATGCAGAACAAAACCGCCATCAAACATATGAGTAGTAGGTGGGTCACATCCTCATGCCTAAAGCCATAATTAATCAGTAATAGTTATGAATATTTGTTGCAAGGGGAGTAAATTACTTTTCATATATCTTTTTATTTTATAGATAAGCGTTTATTATATTTATTTGATATTTAAATAAATTACAATTTAAAATAATAATTGTTGATGTTGTTTACAAATATGTGTTTTTGTTTAAAAAGGAATTTATACAAGAGTTTCCAGAATGATATGCTTGATTCCCAACTGCTTGGAACGGTTCCCCAAGCCCCTGATATTTAAAGAGAGGATACCCATCATGGAGGCATTGTAGTGGGGTGCGAAGCTCTAAGTGCCTCTTTATTTGGGCACTACACATCACTTCACAGTGTCTTATTTGGGCTCTATACCTCACATCCATAGTGATTACATATGCATATCTAAATGTATTTTGCTACAACATTAATATGAACTATCAATGACAATGATCCCTCCTACCTACTATGATAACAAAGGCAAGGAGGACCAAGTTCATCTTTATATATTAACATTTGAAATTATATGATTAATTTGATAACTATTTAAGTGTTGTGTTTTCACATTCAAATATATGAGTGCAATGTTTATTACAGCTAGTAATAGAATTTGTGTGCTAGTTTGTACATTAAACATTAGTTGTTATTTGGTTGAGCATCTATTTTAGCATTGCAGTAAATAAATCAAGCATTGGAATACAAATATGAACGGAGGTTTCCATACATTTCATGTTATTTGTGAACTTAGAATTGCATTAAGAACAAAATCCTTGAAATCAATTTTCAAGATAGGGATCTTTGCATAATTATGAGAAAAGGGGACAAATTAAAAAATCCATAGAACATTTGTGTTGTTGAAATGTGTGGGGTTGTGGGCTATAAGTCTCACATTTATCAATTAGGTATGCCTTGGGTATACATTATTTCATCTAAACTATGCCAAATGCATGTGTTGAGGCATGCACCTTGATCTCTCACACATCTAACATTGGTAGTGATTGTGAAATTGTAACTCATCTCGTAAGTAACCTCCCATGTATTGCGTCTTCCTTCCATCTTTCTCACTTGTTAACTCCCCCTTCAATTTTTTTAACTTTGTGTTCAATAATTGCAATGACAATTTTTGAGTTTAATGTCCTTTGGTTTTCTAAGATCGTGATGAGAATGTCTTTGGGATTTTTAAGAGTTCGGTTTTGAATTATTGATCTGTCTTTGCTATGCAAGTATCAAATCTCATTATGTGGGTGTTGCACATTAAGGGTTTTTTTCTTCATTGTGTAGATATAGGTTCATTGTATGTTTTATTTTCATTGTGTGGAGCTAAGTTCATTGTGCAAAGCTCCGCACTCCGGCACAAGTGAAAATAACTAAAGAAAGATGTAAATATTTTTTTAATTGTCAACCAAAAAAATTGGGAATCATCAATAGGTTGACCATCATATATTCAATTAGTCGAGTATCAAATTAACACACTGACAATACAACCTTGTTTATGAGGGGATTTTCTTTATTTATTTATTTATGATGGCATGCTTGCGATACCAAATTGGTCATTGGCTCTTATAATAGTCTGGACTTTAGGTGCGGTACCTGAGAATGAACCCAATGATGGGACCATGTATTCCAGAAAAAATGCTTCTGGCAGTTAGACCTAAATACCACCATCATGAATAACATATTGTGTTAAGTCAACAAATATGAAAAAATCACTAATTTCACCATGTAGTTATAGAGAATTGCCAACGAGTGTTACTGAATTCCAATTCCCTATGCTATCAATTTTGCAATGCGTGTTCTCTGGGGGGTGATGTAGCAGCATTAGAGCTTCCAAGCCATTAAATCTTCGATGTGAAAAAGCTTAAAAATGGGGTCCTGATTTTTTAGAATAATTTATATTCTTCTATGTAAATAAATTGTATTTTCCAAGTTGGTATATTTTATAAGTTTTAAACTAATGAGTCACAATTTTAGAAAAGCTATGGATAGGAAATATTATTTTCACAAGGAAAAAGCAAATCTACCATGAAAAACATGAGAGATTCTAGGGATATATTGAGTGATTTTAGAATTTAGAAAAATATGATTTATGTAGTGATTTATGGATTATTTGCAGAGTGATTTTAGGATTTCAGAAAATATGATTTATTGAGTGATTTATGGGTGATTTATGGAGTGATTTTAGGATTTAGAAAAGCTATTGCATTTCTTAATTCTACTTATTGTAAGCCTGTGAGTAATGAGAACTAATGACCAAATGCATGTAGAATCAGGCCAAGAGAGACGAATGAATTTTTTCGAATATCTATATGTACGAAATTTGTGGAATGAATTTCTTTGAAATCATATTATGCTCATGATTGTCTCTGTGTATGAATGAATGAAGAATTATAACATCTATATGTAATATGGAATTAAGTGAGAAGAACAAGTTTTTTGCATGTGTATTTGTTTTGCGGGACAGATAGGGGAAATCTGTGTATAAGCAAAGTGGGAATGAATTCAAGTCAAATAATTCAAGGAAGGATTTCTATATGATTGAATATTGTAATACAAGTATTAGATCTTGTTGACGACTACCTCTGAAAAATGAATTTTCTTGCATCTAGGGGCTAGTAAAAGGTTGTCACACCTGGGACTCAAAGTGCTCCATCCTCCAGATGCTACACAACTCCAAGCAACTTTATCATCAGAACCATTAAAAGAACAACTGCAAAAATCACACAATGAAGTCCTCCAACAAGAAGTTATAGTCGTTACCTAAAATAGTCGAGTACTCATCCATTTATCAATCATTAACCAATTTTATGAGCTAACGAGTTGAAGAAATTTTTAACCAGATTTAGCTAAAAATGTGTTGATGTGGAAAACTTAGTGTGAATGCTATGCAAGTGCATAGATGGAGCATGAAGTTCGAGGAAGACTCGACCGAGGCTTGCCAATGTGATGGAATGGTCAGATGATGATGCTAATAGAGATTTTAAATGTTTTGTAGATATTTGCATTAGGATGGGAGTTTTGTTTTTAGAATAAGTGAGAAGAATTATTTCCTAATATAAATGTAATGTTAGTTTCCCATATTTTTTGAGAAATCACCTGTGACTCTTGGTTAACCATGTTAACTTTCTTTGTAAAGACATGAGTGTTTGAGAAGAGAGTATGCAGAAGTGTAGCAGAGGTAGAGAGGATAAGGTCCAACACTAGGAGGAGAGTCAAAAGATGAGATGCCTGGGATGTACATGTGCACATTGTAAAATCTGGCCAACTTATTGTATGTAGAATTTGATTAATGAGAAAATGTGTTTATGTGCTTGTGTGTGTATATTTTACTCTATCTGTCCATTATTAATGAAATTGTTTATTTATGCTTGTTAAGAATCTGAAACATACTGAGAAATGTATCATGGTTGTATTCCTTCATGTCAAATCTAGAGGTGTTGAGAGATGTCATTGTTGTGTGCTTTTATATCAAATCGATATGCATTGGCTTAAATTTATTTTGGGGATGAATATGTATTTCTCTGTGCGTATGAAGTTGTAGCATCACGTGGTTTTTGTAGTGGTTGCTAAAGTATTTAGAATGTGGGATTGTGAGTCTACAGATGTGTATAATCACCGTTGGTATATGGTAATTCCACATATTCATTGTAGGAACCATGTGATGTTGGTGTACAGTTGTGAGACCGTGTAGTCCGATGAACTGGTTGATGTTAAGAGTTGATGGCTTAACTGTTGTGTGCTTTAGTCATGCACCTTGGGATCTCATTTTATTTGCTTCCAAAACCATGATGAAGTGGTTTCTATGCAACTGTGTGTAAGTTGAGTGTTGTTATAATAAGAACAAGGTACTCTACGTAAGGCCTCTTTGACTGTTTCGATTAATGGTGTGGATGTTAATGACCCTCTTGTATTTTGGTTCCAAACCTATGGGAGAGTGTTCCCTGTGTTTCTGGAATGCCAATGCGTATTAATTACAACAATAGAACAATTTCATAGGAAACCCGAGCTCCCTGTTGTGTGAATGTTTTCAAAACCCCTTTTATGAGTGGTTTCAAGGGGTGAGTGTGTTAGCGTTGCAATCACAGTGAAGAAGGGAATAATAGTTCGATGGTTGAGCTAAGGAGCAAGACAAGACCGTGGATAATTGGCCTTGTAGAGGATAAAGTTGTTTCAACTTCCTTGGAATCCGAAAAGACAAGTTTTAGGGTGCTACGAAAATATTTTCCAACACCTATAGGAGCACTACGAAAATATTTTCCAACGTCTACAACAAAACAATTTTAGGGTTGCGTATGTGGTTTTGTGAGTTTGTTTTAGCTTGTTGGTTGTGCCATTGATAAGTTAAAGTCCATGTGAGTTAGTTGAGGTGATAAAAATGTTAGAAGGTGTGAAGAATCCCTATCTTGGAATTTGTGAAGGAAATATGCATGCTCTAATTTTGACTCCACATTTAGAATTAATGTCTAAATTTCCAGAATTAAGAAAATCAAAGTTGTGGGTGTGGGTTGGAGTATCCTAGGGTATTGGGAGAAAACTGGGGCAACTTTGCGTATCACCATCAAATGGTATCAGAGAAAGAAAAAAATCTTTAGTTTGTGTCACCTTGGGGTGCACAAATGTTGTTTGTAAAGAAGAAGGATGGTACTCTTAGATTGTGCATTTATTACAGGTAGTTGAATAAGGTGACCATCAAGAATAGGTATCCACTATTGCATATGGATGGCTTGTTTGATCAGTTGAAGGGAGTTGCAATGTTTTTAAGGAATGATTTGAGATCATGGTATCATCATATGTGCATCAAAGAAGAAGAAATTTACAAGGCTACATTCCATATGAGGTATGGACATTATGAGTTTGTGGTGGTTCCATTTGGTCTTACTAATACTCCAGCCACCTTTATGATTTTGATGAAAAATGTGTTGTGTCCTTACCTAGATAAGTTTTTGAGAGTGTTTGTTGATGATATATTGATATACTCCAAGAATGAGGAAGAACATGCATAACACCTAGCAGGAGTGTTAAGATTGTTGAGAGAGCATCAATTGTATGCCAAGCTAAGCAAGTGTAATTTCTTTCAGCCTTAGGTTCACTACTTGGGACATGTTGTTTCCAAGGAGGGGATATAAGTGGACCGATAAAAGATTAAAGTTATGAAAAGCGTCCAACTCCTAGGAATGTGGATGAGGTCAGATCATTCATGAGATTAGTAGGTTATTGCAAGAAATTCATGAGGAATTTCTCAAGGATTGGCTATCTTAGTACATATTTGCAGAGGAAAGGAAAGAAGTTTGAATGGACTGAGTGTGAAACTAGTTTTGAGCAGATGCAACATTTTCTTACGAATGCTCCAGTATTGAAGATTGCAGATCCTGATAAGGAGTTTGTGGTATGTACAGATGCTTCCAAGGAAGGACTTGGTGGAGTCTTGATGCAGGAAGGGGAGGTGGTATGCTACGAGTCAAGGAAGTTGGATGAGCATGAGAAGAAATATGTGACTCATGATCTTGAGTTCGCAACTATCATTCATGCATTGAAGATGTGGATACATTATCTTCTTGGCAAGAGGTTAATCTTGATGAGTGATCATAGTGGGTTGAGGTACTTGTTCGACCAACCTAATTTGAATTGCAGGCAATCTAGATGGTTGGCTACCCTTAGTGAGTTTGACTTTGAGATCAGGTACATCAAGGGTAAGGAGAACGTGGTTGTAGATCCTCTTAGTAGAAGAGTGCAGGTAAATCATATTTCAGTTGTGAGTTCATATGGAACAGATTTACAGGAGAATATCTTGCATTCAAGGCATGATGATGATAGGTACAAGTAGCTAAAGCAGAGATTGTAGCAGCAGGGTGAAGGTGATAGGGGTTTGGAGTATCACCTAAGGCAGATGACTTGGTTAGATTCAAGAACATGATTTATGTGCCAGATAGCAGTGAGCTCAAGAAGCTTATCTTGAGGGAGTTTCATGTCAAGTCGTATTTAGGTCACCCGGGATATTAGAAGGCTTTAACAACATTTAAGAATTTATATCATTGGACGAAATTGAAGAAAGACGTGGCTAAGTTTGTTGCAAGATGTTTAGACTATCAGCAAGTGACAGCTGAGTGTAAACATCTAGCTGGTTTGTTGCAGCCTATTTTGATTTTATAATGGAAGTGGGAGGTCATTTCTATGGAATTCATTATAGGTTTTCCAAGGAAATCGAGACAACATGATTCCATCATGGTTGTGGTTGACAAGTTGAGCAAGGTAGCTCACTTCATTGAAGTGAAGTCTACTAATTTAGCTAGTGAAGTAGCTCAGATATTCATTAGGGAGATAATGAGATTGCATGTTGTTCCCAAGAATATTATATGAGATAGAGATGCCAAGTTCGCTTCCAGGTTTTGGAAGGAGTTTTTTGCAGGCTTTAGGGAAAAGTTAGCCTTCAATACAACTTATCATTTGCAGACAAATGGATAGAAAGAGAGGGTTAACAAGATTCATGTTGAGGATGTATGGAATGCATCAGTAGAGGAAGAGGGAGGAGTATCTTCCACTAGTAGAGTTCACATAGAATAATGGGTACTAGGAATCCTTGAGGATGAGTCCATTTGAGGCTCTTTATGGGAAAAGTTGTAATACTCTTATCAACTAGAGTGATCTAGTGAATAGGGTGTTGATTGGACCATATATGTTGGCTGAGATGGAGCAGGAAATGTAGGAAATTAAGAATAATTTAAAGGTAGCACAAGAAGGGTAGAAGAGTTATATAGATCAACATAGAGAATTCAAGGAGTTTCAGGTTGGAGAGCATGTGTACTTGCACATCAAGTCCAAGCGGAGCTCCTTGAGGATTGGGTCATGTGCCAAGCTGGCACCTAGGTGTTGTGGGCCTTTCGATATCCTTGAGAGGATTGGACCAGTGGCCTACTGACTTGCACTGTTGCCAATAATGAAAGTCCATGATGTTTTCCATGTTTCATTGCTTAAGAGATATGTGTAGGATGTTGATCGTGTGATTAATTGGTTTGTATTATAGGTGGAACTAGAGGGAGAATTCCAGTGAGAGCCATAGTGCATTTTGCAGTGGAAATAGCTCATGCTCTAGCATGGAGAAATTGAGCAGGTTAAAGTGCATTGGAAGAAATTTGGGCCCGATGAAACTACATGGGAGGTGGCTGATCAAGCACGACATTTTTATCCTTCCTTATTTGTTGGTTGAGAAAATGTGTTTGGTTTATATGTGTGTGTGTGTGTGTTGTAAATACTGTAATGTGTTGTGTTATAAATCTCCAATAAGAAGTATGTTGTAAATATTGCATTGAATCGTGTTATAAAGCTCCAATAAGCAGTATGGTGTTCATGGTTCTAGTGTTTGGTATGATGTAAAAATTACATTGAGCTGTGTTAGAAAGCTCCATGGGTAACATGTTTGGTTGGTTATAAGCATTATTGAACACCGAGGATGGTGTTCCTCCAAGGGGGAGAGGTTTGTAACAACACCTGGTTGATTTTCCATCTAAATAAAATAAAACCAAGGCCATGGGACACATATTCCAAGCTAAATGTTGGGCAAACATTATCGTGGGAATCACTTGTGGATTAATAGGACTATGGAAATTGAAAAAGGCATCGACATAGTCAAAGAGGCAATACGTGACATTTAATTATGAAAATCAAGGAAAATAGGATAAAAGGAAGGTGAAGAGACACACATTTGCATGTAAGGAAAATTAGAGAAAATGAAGGAAAATGAAGAAAAAGGAGGTCTACCTCAATGATAAAAATTAATAAAAGAAACAATTCACAACTTTTGGCCTAGATTTTGTCAGTTCAATTTTGGTTCACTCCTTTCACACTCTCATTCTCTTATATTCTTGCAAACTTAGAGAAATCTTGGAGCATTCTAGCGTTCACCTGGATTGGAGAAAGAAAGTAAAGTAAAGCAAGGAATCACAAGGAGACAGTTGGATCAACAACTACATCAGGGATACTTTGCAGGTAACAGGTTGCATGTGTGATTGCCTTGTTGATTTTTGGATGCATGGTATATGCATGTGGTTCCTTCGTTATGTGCTATCATTGGCATGGAGATTTTCTTAGATTGACAGTGGTTTCAGCCTTTGTTTGCCATTTCCTAGATAACCATAGTGTTGTGGGTTCCCCACTTTTTTTCCTGATTGGTTATCAGGTTCCCTATGATTGTGGGCTGGAGAAAACACTCTGGAGCCATGAAACAACTTGGGTTGAGTTAATAGTGCCTGGAGCCTATATGTTGGGACAAACGCTTTGGAGCCTTGGTGGTTGAGTTATCGGTCCTTGGATCCGCAGGTTGGAACAAATTCTCTAGAGCCTTGGTCTAGCTATGGGTTGAGTTACTAGTTCTTGGAACCCTGATCAACTTGGGTAGAGACCGATCTTGTTGATGTTAGTGATTTTTGGACCATATATAGGTGAGATCATTGTGGCTGAGGGTTGAGGTGGTTTGGCCTCTGGAAGCCCTGGTTGGTTTTGTTTTGGTTTAACCCTTATGATCCCACATTCATACTTGGAATGTGGCACGGGGGTGATTGGTTGAAAGAGATATTTGGTTCATCCCAATATATGGTCGGCTGGTATGTGGAAGTCCTTGACTTGGTTGGCATTTTCATATGTTAATAAGAGATATTTTCCTATTGTGTTCTATGATAATTTGTATTGGTTATTATGGCGATCTTATCATTTATTTTCCATGGTTTTTATTCTGGTTTTATGTTGGTTAAATGCTATATGATGAATTCTATTTATGGATCTTTTCATGTTTTGATAAGGTATTGAATGGTTGATGAATGCATGAGCTAACAAGTGTTGTTGAAACTAACTAGAGAGATCATTAAGTCTTCTCGGTGATTTTCATATTAAGTTTAGATCCCTATGATCAGATATGCATTCATGACTTGTAGCCTATATGTTTATCATATGTTTTACAATTTTTTTTATCATGGATTATACATGTCTAGGTCAAGTTCTTTCTTGAGTTTTGATTGGTTGGTCTTGTAATCATCTTGGTTATGTTTATGGAAAGTTATAGGCAGTTCTAGATAGTGGTTTGGAGGTTGGCCTGAATCTCGTGGCCGCACCCTCTAAACTAGGAAATTTTGGTCATAACTGCATGGAAGCAGGCATATGTGTGCAATTATAGTATCCTAATCACACTGATGCTATGTTGTGTGTGCAGTTGGCAAGTTTCGCTTTTAAAAAGAACTCCAACTATCATGGATTGACCATCTAGAGTGGCTTGCAGGCTCCTGAGTTGTCTCTTGTCCCTAAGGGATGTTTGTAAGTTGTCATTGTGTCGAACCCGCTTCCATAACTGGATCTTGGAGGTAAGGTCATATCATAGTGACACTCGTCTCATGTTTACCCTGGTGAGCTTGTTAAAATGGGTAAATGTGGGAGGGGACGTTGCAATAAGAATATGTGTGTTAAGATAATTTCCCCTTGTAGCCAAACTTTCCAGCTAGACTCGAAAATGTGGAACTTTGGGGTTTCGATCTATTGTGTTTTTAAGTCTGTTGCAGTTGATTTTCATCTATGGGGATTTTTCATGACCAATGTTGGTAAGATTCTTTTTCCATGGATTTTATTATCTCTGTAAAGCTCTAAACATGTTTGTTTCAGCCATCGCTGACATTTCTCTATTTTTTTTTCTTGTAGGTCTACTTCGAAATGGGGACTTTAAGTTGGCTCCAAAGCCCAAGGGCCTCAAAGACATGGTCCTTGTAGGGAAAAAACTCTTTATTGAATTGGAAAACTAGAGGTTTTGTGGAGTACATAATATCTGGACATCACCAACATGATATATTAGTGGTCGTCTCCAAAGGAACCCACGTCATGTCACTGGGAAATGAGGCATCCATTAACCAAAGTATTAAGGTCACAAGGGTCTCGTATTACTCACTTACATTTAATGCAATGAGGACTTATGCATAGTTTGGGAGATTGCATGTATTTGTTCCTCCATTTTTTTAAGACATATCCATACAAATTCTTTATAGTAGTGATGGCTAGGATGCTTATTATTGGGCATTCATAGCTCCTTCTAGTGTAGTGGATCTTATTCTTCACAACCCCTGTGTTGCAGAAGCTCTGCCTTGCAGACTAGTGCTAGACGCATTGGAAATCGAGTTGTTTCCCCCTTGCTTCACAAGATGTAATGTACCTTGGCTTCTTGATTATCTTGATTTGTAGAATCCTTGATTTCTTAATTAGAATTCTTGATTTTCTTGATTTGTAGAATTCTCAATCTCTTGATTTGGTGCAGTGAATCTGATCAAAGTTTGTAATCTTCCTTCGCTTCTTGATTTCTTGAGTTTGATTTTGATTTTATGCAACCATAAAGAATAGTGATTTTGAGGAGGGGCCTTACATGTTACCAAGCTCCAACTCTGGCGTGCTTCTCCCTCCCAACATTGAACATGTCATCTCTCCTCTATCAGGAGTCACTTGTGAAAGTTATCCTACATCATAGTGTCACCTTTGGAAGTGTGGGAGTGTTGTTTCAACTGTAGTTTGCACTAGATTAGAAATTATAATTTGCATCTCTGAGTCCAAACAAACAACTTAAAAGATCTTAAATATCTAGGTCATGAAGAATGACATCTACTTCCGGTCTACCATTTATGAAATATTTAAAAGTATACCTACTTAGCATGCAAAAGGTGCCATCCCCTAGGTGCCTTAAATGCCACCCCTCCAGTTAATACTCTTCTACGTGTTGGATAGGTATTGCCCACAATTTGAAGTTAGTGCAATTTTAATTTTCCAATGCTACCAATAAAGAGTATTTCAGTTAATTCTCACTATAAATAGATTGAATGGAGGAGCAACAATAAAGGGTAAAGGTCTTACAAGAATCCAAACAATTCCAATTTTCTAGGTAAGCTGGATGAAATCTTTACCATTGGTTCTATAAGATGGTTAGAAGTTGCTTATTGAGTCGAGAGGATCAATCTACAATCCAATATGAGGGAGATATGCAATTTCGTTTGTGCTCAACTTGGAGTTGACAGGTCTCCATTAATTTATTGAAAAATACAATTTAAATAATGAAAAATTATACATGGTCTATATAGAGAGAGACAAAAAACCACTATAGATGTAACTTAATAATGAATTTATCAAGCACTTAAAGGGATTAAAGCTCTTGGGCATATAAATATTTTTTCAAGTTTTACATTCTAAAAAAGGTTTGCATATAATGAGATTTGATTCCTCTTAGTTCTTAGTAGATCCGTAGTTAAGATGGATCTATACTGATTTACAAAACATTTGTCACCATTCCATTAGTGATTGATTACAATAATGATTTGGAATGAAAGTTTCTCCATTAATTGATAAATCAATAGAACGTGGACTGAAAGTTGGTGCAATTTTCTTTTCCCATACTGCGAACAATGAGTATTTTGGCTAATTCCAACAATAAATAGATTCAGTAATAAAAAACTTAGAGACATTCAAATAATTCCAATTTTCCAAGTAAGCTCAATGAACTCTTTACCATGTGTTCTATAGGTTGGTTAGAAATTTCTTATTTCCAAAATTCTAACCTTGACATGAGTTTACTCTTGTATTTAAGGAGCATTGTATCCAAATTCGACTTGTAAGTTGCGAAAGTATTAAATTTTCTCTGACTTTTTCTAAAACATGTCTGCACGAGCGTTGAACCGTTCAATTTTCAGCACATCAGTGAAGAAACTCTAGAATCGAGATACTCACCCGTGACCAAGTATAGCAATTTAGAGTTGCAGTTTAAAAATAAATAAAAGATAAAACACATTGACTTTCCAATCGAAGAAGTTTTGAGATGCTCACCAATGCATTTTTACAATTGTAAGAATCTCTCGAGAGACTACCCACGTAGGAATTCTGTGTCGCAGTTAAAAAAAAATATTTAAAAATATTTCACCGTATGCCTGCAAGATGCGAATCTCATCCAAGTGGGAATATGGCAAGAGCTAACCAGCCTGCCATAGGGCATTAAATGCCTGGTTAGCTGCATGCCCGATAACCCTATAACACACCCGCGCGCGTGACGAGATAAATGAAAAATTATGGCGGTGTGTTATAGGGTTATCGGGCATGTAGCTAACCAAGCATTTAATGCCCTACGGCAGGCTAGTTAGCTCTTGCCATTTAATATAGTGGGGCTCTATTCTCATTCGAGTGGGAATTTAATACATGGTATTTCACCGTATGCCTGCAAGATGTGAATCTCATCCAAGTGGGAATTTAATATAGTGGGGCTCTAATCTCATTCGAGTGGGAATTTAATACAGGGTTGAACTTATTAAGAGATAAGTTAAAATAACATATTTTTATACATTAAAAAAATATATTATAATTTAGTTATCAAATTAGCATGTAGGATAAGATAGTGATTACTACCGAGGAAAATTATTGCAAATTGTTATATGTTAATTTAGGTTAACTCATCACTATTTTTTATGGAAAATCACTCTATCTGGAATTACTTACAGATATTTTGTACAAAACAGACTTTCAGTATTGCTAAATGTCTCTAAGTCTTCAACACTTAATTTATTTCCTTACATTCCAAATATATAAACTCTTAAACAAGCAAAAGCAATAATAAAACATACTCCAAATCCATAAACATTATATTTTATATTTTAATTTTAAAATAAATATATTTTTTTTAATTAAATTATTAAATTAAATATATTTAAAAATAATAAAAAAATACTAATTTATTAAAATAAACCAATCTTACTGTATAATACATTAAATTTCTATTTAAAAAATAAAAAATTAAAATTAAAAAAAATTAAAATTTATCATTTTAATAACATTACTTGCTCAACAAAACACCTCATGCTTTACAAGATTTAAATGCTATTTTTCACTTTTATTATTTATCTTATGCCATGAAGATGCCAAAATTTACCTAAATACTCTACAACGTTTAAATGTTATTTTATGTCTATCTTTTTAGCATATTCCAACCAAATTATAGAATTGCAACTATAGTAAGGAATGTTCACATCCATTCCCACTTGGATGAGGTTAACTTATCGGGGCCATATACTTAGAGTGAAAATAAGGCGGAGAGTTTTTAGAAATGAATTGAAAAGTTTTTAGAAATAAAGTTTAATAAAGTGATTAGTTTTTGTTTTGTTTTATATATTTTAGTAAAAATTGTTTTAATAGTATTATATATATAAATGAATATTTAAAAAAAATAACTTTTATTTTAAAATGTAATTTGTTTTATTGGTAATAGTTGTTTTTTTGGGTTTAAATTAAATATAAGATATAATTATATAAAAAAAAAAAAAATAAAACAAAATAATTTTCACAAGTGTTAATTTGCACAATATAATGCTATATAATAGTTCTCACTTTTATTTTATGCCAAAATATTGGGAAAAATCAGAATTTCAAGAAAAAAAAACAATTTAATTTATATTTTTTGGTTTTTTTTTCTTTCAATTATCCCTTTCTCATTTTAATTTTCTATTAAAATAATCCCTATTACATTTATTTCACATTTTTAATTTTTTAATTTTAAAATAATCCTAATTACATTTATTTTCACGATATATTTACTAGGAATTTCAAAACATGTTAAAAATCTCATATTGTAAAATGTTAATAACTATAAACTTTCTATAATTTTATAATTTTAATAAAAATCATTCATTGCTCTATTAATTCCGAGTTGATAAAATTTTTAAAAATATTTTAAATACTAATATGTTAAGTATATATATGTGTGCGTGCCCACATATATTTAGATATACATACAACTGTATTTTTATGGGTAGAGAAACTAATATAGATAACTACTTCTATCAATAACTTGTCAATTACTTTTTAATTTTCACATAAGAGACAGGGATAAAAACACAACTATACATATTAGACTTGTTCATTGTTGAAACTATATTAAACTATGGATAAGAGACAAAATATTTTAGTCAAAGACAAACTAATATACAAGTGAAAACAAAACTAAATAAATAATAGTGTACCTGCCACAAGTATATATATATATATATATATATATATATAAATTAGATTTTCATAGAATTATGAATGGTAGATTAGATGAGTGGTTATATAGATTACTTAAAAAATAATAAGAAACTCAGTCTATTGAAAACAAATACTCACGAATATAGTCGTAGTAAGTAGTTAATTTCAAAAGAATAATCAAATTATTGTGAATAAACATTTTCTTTTAAATAAATTGAAACAAATAAATTCAATTTTCTATATAAACATATTTCTTGAAATATTATTATATATATATATATAAGAAAAAATCCTCTGTTTTATATTATGGTTAAAACAATACATACTTATATGATAGACATATCCTCCTTAAACCTTGAGATATCCACACCATAACTATACTGGGGGAAGAACTTCTGGACTTACATTTATCTGAACTATTATCTAAAAATTATAACATTAATGATACTATATACTCTCAGCGACATTTGCAAATTACACAGAAACTAAGATGTGGTTCAGATTATTTGCATATTCTGAAAATCACAATCTTAATATAGTCTTTCCTCATATGATTTCTATACAAAATGAGATACAAAATTTGTACAAAACTTTAACGAAAAAGAAACACGAATTTTATATGGACTTATCTGCTTTGAAGTTCTACCCTTTTGTGCGCTTCAACGATCTATCCTAACACCTTTAGATTTTCTTGATCTATCCTGACACCTTTAGATTTTCTACTTCTATCTCATCTGGTCCCATTTTCATCATGATATACATACCTTCTTCTGTGGCTTGTAATCCTTTTTTCGATAATTCATCTGCGGTTTTGTTATGTGTCGTGCTAATGTGCTCAATGGACGGATTTTGGAAAAAACTCCATATGCTTTTTATATGTCTCAGCCAACCTTGTAGGGAAGTTTGCTGGATATTGTTCTTCACATTAACATGATCTATCATACATTTGGAACCCCAAAAAATTTGTACTTGAGGGATATCCAAAAACTTAATAAACCATAATAAACCCCAAAGAGCAAGAGCTTCTGCCTTCATACTTGTTCCTTCTCCCACATACGAGTGTATCTGAAATTCCTGCTCTTCCGACAGTTTTAAGCAAAAGCCACTCCCACATCTTCCTCCTTGAGTTGCCCCATCAAAAATCCCCACCAGATAGTTGGTGATCTGAACTCCCCCTTTCTCTGTCTTTTTTTTTTCTTGGTGTCTTCATTCTGTTCTAATACCACTCACTGTTCTATGGATTCATAGATTAAGTTTTTCCCCATCTATTGAAACTAAAAATCAGATGATCTTTCCAAATTTCTCAGAAAAAAACCCAAGCTAGCAATGTCATGCTTTTACTTTGAGTGCTCCACCATTTTAAGCATTCCTCAATTATATTAAACTAAATGAATGAAATCTGTCTCTTGTTGGGGAAATGTTTCCAAATATTAACAGATCTATAACAATGTAAAATTAAATATTCATTTTCCTAATTATTCCGGCATAGATAGCATATCCTAGTAGCATAGTGTTTCTTCTTTTTGTAAGTTTGCTTTTTTTAATTTAAATTAAAAACTTATGGTTTCATATCACTTTTGCATCCAAATGTTCCATTTGTAATAAATTTTAAAAGAATACTTGAATCCCACTCTTTCTTTTAACCATTTACCATTAAAAAATCGGATTCGTTTGAAGTTTATCACCATGAACGCACGAAGGTGTAGTCCAGAATGCCTTTGACGCTACCTAATCGTCCTTGCCCTAAACATCAGCCGTACACGTGTCAACTTGATATGGTATCTAAATTTATGTTGAGCGTTAATCCGGATTTGAAATCCGTCCCAGACTTATATAATAGCGACCGACGATGAAATGGGAGTAGCTAGTACAACCTTCTGCGATGTGCAGATCGCGATCTTCGCTTTCCGAAGTGTCGATCTTGCTGCGCTCTCTGGAGATGGCGATGTAACTGGTATTTATGAGGTCAATACAGTACTCATATATTCTGTGGATTTCTGTCCAAAAGCTGTCAATGTAACTGGTATTTATGAGGTCAATACAGTACTCATATATTCTGTGGATTTCTGTCATGATATTTAAAAGCATGTGAACGAGTATATGACGTTTTGGGGTTGGTGGTAGACATGGTTTGATGATATTGAAAAGAGATTTCAGGTAACACTCCGGGGTAAAAAATTTGACTAGTATTTGTATCTAGCAGAAAGTCCATGCCCCATTTTAACCTTGATAAATCCTGGGTAAGTGTTTTTTTTAACCAGGTAATGCAATATTATCGGCTCATAAAACCCAGACAGTTGCAGAAATAATATACCCTTTCTTTTATAGGAAAATTTCATCGGATTTTTGAAATCTTTTTAGCGGTTATATTTCTGGTCTTGTTCTGGATAAAAGATTTGTCTCGAGATTGTGTTTTGGGATGGGGACGGAGATAACGGTGCTTCCAAGACCTTCATACGATTGGAATGATAGAGAGATCAAAACTATATATGGTGATTGTCAGTGTGCTATGAAGTTCATATCTGAAGACACTCCTGTATTAGATGAAAGATACAGGCATTGCTTGCAACGAGGAAGAGAATCTATAATAGAAAAAATAATAGAGTTGATCATAAATAAAACTTATTTTAAGCCACAATACACAAGCAAGTATACGCTAAATTGGAAAGATGCTCCTCATTTCGTAGCAAAGTTTCTCCAGCAGATAGAGACTGTCTTCACAGGGGACAAAGAAATTAAGATCAGAAGGAAAACATTAGCTCCTACTGTAGGAGTGGCAAACTCTGCGGCAGCAGACGTATCACTTCCAACGCCTACAGACTATTGGAGCAAACACCTGATCAAAGTTTTATATGCCGAATGCCAGCATGCTATGAAGATAGTAGAGAACAATCCTGCTATAATATCTGGAGAATATAAGCAGTGCTTGCAGAGAGGAAGTGATATTATAATAAAACATATGATGGACTTCATTATGAATCCAGAATACTTTCAGTTAGATTCTGCGTCATCTCAGTATCTGTTCTACTGGAGACGTTGTCCTGAAGCCTTGGGGACGTTCCTCCAACATATAGGGAGTGTCTTTACAAGAGACAAAGAACTCCAAATCAGAGTGAAAAGAATCGTTAAAATGAGAAACAAAACAATGACGATTCCACCCAAAGCAAGCCTTGTCGCTTTGGTAGAAGCACCAGAACCTAGACAAAAATGTGGAATATTGAGAAGATACGGAGAAATGAAGTCCTTCTCTGCCGATGACAAGTTACAGTTAGAAGTTCTTCAAGGGAAAAGAATCTTGAATGAAAAGTGGGCCGAAGAAGGAGAAACTTATGAACTTAGTGGAGAAGCAAAAGCAATGCTTTGCATGCACCTGTGGTCACTGATGAAGTACGTTGGTTTCTTAAAATCTGAAAAGATCTGGGAAGTTATAAGTAAAGGATGGCCAGAATGTGTATCATGGGGGCAGGGATCCCAAGGAACGTTTTGGAAAATAATTCATTCAGATGAAGTACCATTCAGAATCCAAGCTGGAAAGCACGGTCTGGAAAGCATCCTAGATGCGTATGAGGATATGGAAAGGTATTTCAAGGAAGATAGCAAACATTCCTTAATGCCCTTATAAAGATGCTTAGAAGACGATCAGTATTAAGTTAGTGTGATGTGTAAGGTCGGGGTTAGACACTGCCTGAGTCCAAGGGAAGACCACCCCACTTTTCTAATAATTGTAGTCTCTCCAAAATTTCAAGGTCAGTGTTATGATTATGTCTAGCTATAAACGTGTTTTGTGGTGTGTGGAGTCCGGATCAGAAATCCGTCCACTATTCAACTGGAGTGTTTGTGTTTGGTTGATTTTTGGATCGATCTTCGCCCTTGTAAGAGTGGATCTCGCCGTCTTATCCGATGGTATTTGGCATGAGTCCATCAACTATAATGTGATGTTTTATGTGTACTATTCTCTTTCATTGTAATTGATGTGTCGCATATATAATGTTTTAATTGATGTGTCGCATATATAATGTTTTTGGAGTTATTTTTAGTGTGAATTTTGGATTTTTTGGTGTTGGAATCTGGGAAAAATTTGAGGTGAAATCTTGAATTGTGTGATTTAAACTGGTTTTTTTGATTGGTATATATGGATTCAGTATCCTGAAAATTTCTTAGAGCACTTCAATTGTGCAAGGGTTACTCATCAAAGCTTGTGATTTCAATAAACTCCTGCCTGATTTAAGAGAAATTAGACCAAAAAACCCACCTGAAAAGTTTCCAAAAAGCCTCACACACACTAACTATATATATATATCTATATATATAGGAGTAGTCTACCTGGCAGAGGAATTGGCTGGTTTCTGTCATCGCCCGGAAAATTGTCCGGCTCCCGCCGCCGGCAATCCCTCCGACCTCCCCCACGCTCCCCTGGCTCCGCCACCCCTTATTCCATATGTTGGCTTGACAAAAGACGCTTGCCAGCAAGCTGTATAATTGACTTTGTACTGATTTCATGTGTTTCATTTTTGGATGAAAATATGGTGCAGCGCTAAATTGAATAAGTTAATTGCATCAAGCAACAGATGTTATGCTTGTCTATATAAAACATTAGTTAATATCTTCACTCTTTTTTATGGTAGCTAATACTGGGGACTTGTGTTTGAGGGTCAAACAGGTAACATAACAATTGAGAAAGGTCTGAAATTCTGTTGGATTTGGAAAATAAAATGAAAGATAAGCATAGGAAGAGAAATTGGAAGCATTGAAAAGGATGGACATTATAGCAGTGTGATCAGACAAACAATGATGCCTGCAATGTTAATATGGCAATATAGAGTTAGGGAACAAGTTTGACCTGCAAAACTGTATTTGATAGGATGCTTGCGTGGTATGCGGTTTCGTGAAACTCAATGACAGCAGGATATGCTGACCACAACTGTTGCATGGATGCTTTCCAATTTGTGGCAGAATAGAGGGGAGCACTTCCTCATTCTTGCCAATCAATAACCGGGCAATTCCTCCGCCCAGGTAGACTACTCCTATAGAATAATGAAAAGGTTGGACCATTTTCTTATATCAGACCTCTTTTTAGATGAAGCTATCAGATCCAAATTCAGCCTTATGTGGAGGGGATTCTGACCACAACCTTGTAAAACTAGAATTGGCTCCTATAAAGAAAAGACCCCTCATCACTTCAACCTAAATCCTGAATGGTTAAGGAGGAAAAATATGTCAAGAAACTAAAGGATGCATGGATTCTCTCAGGGATTAGCTTCCGTACAATTTGAGGAGAACCTCAAAAGGACTAAACAGGTCCACTGATTTGGCAATTTACAAAATACATAAGAAGGAGAGATTACTTAAGGAAGTGGAGGAAAAACTAGAATCCCTGTACAAAAGTGATGGTTTTGGTTTCTTAATTGAGCCACAAAATTATAAGTGAATGAATTGTAAGCAAAGAAGAGGGCACTACTTTTGGATAAAGAAAATTCCTAGAGTCTAAAAAGAAGGGCATTATGATGGAGATTCAAAGAGGAACCCTATACAGGCTACATTTTGATAGAGATTCAAAGAGGAATCCTAGAAAGGCCAAGACACAAAAATTGAACGAACAGTCAAAAATCAAGCCACAAACATGAATCTGGATTCATGGCCTTCAAGATGTACTTAAGCTCAAACCTGAGGATAACAGAAAAAGAAATCGAGAGTGATTGATGCTAAAAGTTAACATGGCCATTAAATTCAAAAAGTGTTTTTTGATATGCCCCCAAAACATGAAACCGGTCCAACAAGCAATGGTCTTAGTCTACCTTATAAGACAAATCAAGCCACAAATTAGAAGCGGGGTTAAAGGCCTTCACAATACATTTAAGCACAAACCTGAGAATAATTGGCCTCGAAATTGAGAAATGACTCGTGTTAAAAGTAGACATGACCATCAAATTCAAACAATGTAGTCTTTAGTCATGCATCAAAAGCCCAAAACCAATCAGTAGATAGGATGAAAAATAAGGGGTCACTTAGCAAATAAGCCAAGCTTCGGTAAATGATGGAATCACAGCACAAAGATCAAGTATTTGTTTTAACAATGAAAACATTGCTTCTTAGAATGTTAGTCTACAAAGGACTAACTCATTTCCGCTCTTCACTAGGGACATGTCTTAAGGCCTCAGTTAAAAAGGCAATCCTCTTCATGATTGAAGTCCCATGAAAGCAGAGGGAGAATTGAGCAGAAAACTCAAAGTGATGGAAGAATGAATGCAAATAAGCTAAAGGTGGAGATTATTTGAGGATAGAGGGGAGCACTTCCTCATTCTTGCCAATCAATAACCAGCAATAAATTTTTAAATTGTAAATGAGCTACATTATTTCAGTAACACACTTGGAAGATCCATGACAAACAGATCAAAATACATAGTCCATTCACAGCATTATCAAGAACCTACACAAAAAGGTTTCAGTTCAAATAGCAAGGCTGATTGGTAAGTTGACAGATATCAGAAAAGGTCTTCCAGCCATCAAAGACTAAAAGCATAAAGCAACCAAACAATCCAGTGAAAACTAAGGTTCCAGTTAAAGTGGCTTTGGTTCCCATGGTGCATTTTTAAATTTACTCCAGATTAATAGTTAGAATTATAGTAACAATAGAAGGGTAAATGATAACTGGCTCAGCAAAGTCTTGGTGGCTAGCCAATTCTGTTTTTATTTTCAACTATTGAAGGACCAATAAAATCAAAATATCCGAGGAAAGAAATTCATGTATATAAAAAGGGCCCTCGAAAATACTTCAAAACCAGTGTTAAAGGTTAAGGCTCTGGTGAAGATTGGTCAAAGCTGGACAAGAAATCTGTTAAAGGAACATCAAATATTTGGAAATCTCTAAAAGGTCTCCAGTAGTGAGGATGCAATTCACACTCTTATAATGACTAATAATTATTCTAATTATGAAGCATCAAGTGAATTAAAAGAGTATTGCTGCATTCTTTTTACCCCATATATCAACTTGTTTTAGAAGGGGAACAAAATCCCACTTATATATTTTCACATGTTAAATAGAAATTCCTGAGGATTCTCCAATGCTATTGAGGTAATAAAGCTCTCCCCTACTTAGAGAAATAAGAGGGTTGGAGTATATAGAATTATGAAAAGGTTGGACCATTTTCTTATATCAGACCTCTTTTTAGATGAAGCTATCAAATCCAAATTCAGCCTTATGTGGAGGGGATTCTGACCACTCCCTTGTAATACTAGAATTGGCTCCTATAAAGAAAAGACCCCTCATCACTTCAACCTAAATCCTGAATGGTTAAGGAGGAAAAATATGTCAAGAAACTAAAGGATGCATGGATTCTCTCAGGGATCAGCTTCCGCACAATTTGAGGAGAACCTCAGAAGGACTAAACAGGTTCACTGATTTGGCACTTTACAAAATACATAAGAAGGAGAGATTACTTAAGGAAGTGGAGGAAAAACTAGAATCCCTGTACAAAATTGATGGTTTTGGTTTCTTAATTGAGCCACAAAATGATAGGTGAATGAGTTGTAAGCAAAGAAGAGGGCACTACTTTTGGATAAAGAAAATTCCTAGAGTCTAAAAAGAAGGGCATTATGATGGAGATTCAAAAAGGAATCCTATACAGGCTACATTTTGATGGAGATTCAAAGAGGAATTCTAGAAAGGCCAAGACACAAAAATTGAACAAACAGTCAAAAATCAAGCCACAAACATGAATCTGGGTTCATGGCCTTCAAGATGTACTTAAGCTCAAACCTGAGGATAACAGAAAAAGAAATCGAGAGTGATTGATGCTAAAAGTTAACATGGCCATTAAATTCAAAAAGTGTTTTTTGATATGCACCCAAAACATGAAACCGGTCCAACAAGCAATGGTCTTAGTCTACCTTATAGGACAGATCAAGCCACAAATTATGAAGCGGGGTTAAAGGCCTTCACAATACATTTAAGCACAAACCTGAGAATAATTGGCCTCGAAATTGAGAAATGACTCGTGTTAAAAGTAGACGTGACCATCAAATTCAAACAATGTAGTCTTTAGTCATGCATCAAAAGCCCAAAACCAATCAGTAGATAGGATGACAAATAAGGGGTCACTTAGCAAATAAGCCAAGCTTTGGTAAATGATGGAATCACAGCACAAAGATCAAGTATTTGTTTAACAATGAAAACATTGCTTCTTAGAATGTTGGTCTACAAAGGACTAACTCATTTCCCCTCTTCACTAGGGACATGTCTTAAGGCCTCAGTTAAAAAGGCAATCCTCTTCATGATTGAAGTCCCATGAAAGCAGAGGGAGAATTGAGCAGAAAACTCAAAGTGATGGAAGAATGAATGCAAATAAGCTAAAGGTGGAGATTATTTGAGGATAGAGGGGAGCACTTCCTCATTCTTGCCAATCAATAACCAGCAATAAATTTTTAAATTGTAAATGAGCTACATTATTTCAGTAACACACTTGGAAGATCCATGACAAACAGATCAAAATACATAGTCCATTCACAGCATTATCAAGAACCTACACAAAAAGGTTTCAGTTCAAATAGCAAGGCTGATTGGTAAGTTGACAGATATCAGAAAAGGTCTTCCAGCCATCAAAGACTAAAAGCATAAAGCAACCAAACAATCCAGTGAAAACTAAGGTTCCAGTTAAAGTGGCTTTGGTTCCCATGGTGCATTTTTAAATTTACTCCAGATTAATAGTTAGAATTATAGTAACAATAGAAGGGTAAATGATAACTGGCTCAGCAAAGTCTTGGTGGCTAGCCAATTCTGTTTTTATTTTCAACTATTGAAGGACCAATAAAATCAAAATATCCGAGGAAAGAAATTCATGTATATAAAAAGGGCCCTCGAAAATACTTCAAAACCAGTGTTAAAGGTTAAGGCTCTGGTGAAGATTGGTCAAAGCTGGACAAGAAATCTGTTAAAGGAACATCAAATATTTGGAAATCTCTAAAAGGTCTCCAGTAGTGAGGATGCAATTCACACTCTTATAATGACTAATAATTATTCTAATTATGAAGCATCAAGTGAATTAAAAGAGTATTGCTGCATTCTTTTTACCCCATATATCAACTTGTTTTAGAAGGGGAACAAAATCCCACTTATATATTTTCACATGTTAAATAGAAATTCCTGAGGATTCTCCAATGCTATTGAGGTAATAAAGCTCTCCCCTACTTAGAGAAATAAGAGGGTTGGAGTATATAGAATTATGAAAAGGTTGGACCATTTTCTTATATCAGACCTCTTTTTAGATGAAGCTATCAAATCCAAATTCAGCCTTATGTGGAGGGGATTCTGACCACTCCCTTGTAATACTAGAATTGGCTCCTATAAAGAAAAGACCCCTCATCACTTCAACCTAAATCCTGAATGGTTAAGGAGGAAAAATATGTCAAGAAACTAAAGGATGCATGGATTCTCTCAGGGATCAGCTTCCGCACAATTTGAGGAGAACCTCAGAAGGACTAAACAGGTTCACTGATTTGGCACTTTACAAAATACATAAGAAGGAGAGATTACTTAAGGAAGTGGAGGAAAAACTAGAATCCCTGTACAAAATTGATGGTTTTGGTTTCTTAATTGAGCCACAAAATGATAGGTGAATGAGTTGTAAGCAAAGAAGAGGGCACTACTTTTGGATAAAGAAAATTCCTAGAGTCTAAAAAGAAGGGCATTATGATGGAGATTCAAAAAGGAATCCTATACAGGCTACATTTTGATGGAGATTCAAAGAGGAATTCTAGAAAGGCCAAGACACAAAAATTGAACAAACAGTCAAAAATCAAGCCACAAACATGAATCTGGGTTCATGGCCTTCAAGATGTACTTAAGCTCAAACCTGAGGATAACAGAAAAAGAAATCGAGAGTGATTGATGCTAAAAGTTAACATGGCCATTAAATTCAAAAAGTGTTTTTTGATATGCACCCAAAACATGAAACCGGTCCAACAAGCAATGGTCTTAGTCTACCTTATAGGACAGATCAAGCCACAAATTATGAAGCGGGGTTAAAGGCCTTCACAATACATTTAAGCACAAACCTGAGAATAATTGGCCTCGAAATTGAGAAATGACTCGTGTTAAAAGTAGACGTGACCATCAAATTCAAACAATGTAGTCTTTAGTCATGCATCAAAAGCCCAAAACCAATCAGTAGATAGGATGACAAATAAGGGGTCACTTAGCAAATAAGCCAAGCTTCGGTAAATGATGGAATCACAGCACAAAGATCAAGTATTTGTTTTAGCAATGAAAACATTGCTTCTTAGAATGTTAGTCTACAAAGGACTAACTCATTTCCCCTCTTCACTAGGGACATGTCTTAAGGCCTCAGTTAAAAAGGCAATCCTCTTCATGATTGAAGTCCCATGAAAGCAGAGGGAGAATTGAGCAGAAAACTCAAAGTGACGGAAGAATGAATGCAAATAAGCTAAAGGTGGAGATTATTTGAGGATAGAGGGGAGCACTTCCTCATTCTTGCCAATCAATAACCAGCAATAATTTTAGATATTGTAAATGAGCTACATTGTTTCAGTAACACACTTGGAAGATCCATGACAAACAGATCAAAATACATAGTCCATTCACAGGATTATCAAGAACCTACACAAAAAGGTTTCAGTTCAAATAGCAAGGCTGATTGGTAAGTTGACAGATATCAGAAAAGGTTTTCCAGCCATCAAAGACTAAAAGCATAAAGCAACCAAACAATCCAGTGAAAACTAAGGTTCCAGTTAAAGTGGCTTTGGTTCCCATGGTGCATTTTTAAATTTACTCCAGATTAATAGTTAGAATTATAGTAACAATAGAAGGGTAAATGGTAACTGGCTCAGCAAAGTCTTGGTGGCTAGCCAATTCTGTTTTTATTTTCAACTATTGAAGGACCAACAAAATCAAAATATCCGAGGAAAGAAATTCATGTATATAAAAAGGGCCCTGGAAAATACTTCAAAACCAGTGTTAAAGGTTAAGGCTCTGGTGAAGATTGGTCAAAGCTGGACACGAAAAACGTCGTTTAGGGCCTCAAAACGGCTCCGGAAGTTCAAGACCCGAAAAACGGCTAAAAATAGTAAGTTGTGCTACAATTAAGGAAACTGAAAATGCCGAGAAAGACAATGGTGGGGGTCCAGGTGGACTTGGCAGGTGGCCACCAATATCCACCTGGATCATTCCTCCCCCCTTAGGAAGCAATGGTCCCCATTGCGTTGAGCTCCTCCATGAGATGAGGAAACTTCTGCTGAACCTGTTCCCTGGTGAACCAATTGCCCTGCTGAAGGAGTTGGCCTGCTTTGACAACTCAATACAGTTGGATATTCTGTTGGCGAGT
>APFE030650386.1:45108-88798 GCA_000404065.3 Pinus taeda | reverse complement strand
CAATGTATAAACATTTAATCAATCACTGCTGTTATCAGAACTTAATACCAGAAATCAGACATCACTTCAAAACCCAGAACACAGCAATGATAAACATGGATAGCTAAGTAGATTTCATGAGAAGTACGCAGGTTCACCCATATAACAGCTGCGTATAAGTACGCACTGTTTCCAACTGCTTCCCTGCGTACGTGCGCACTCTGCCTCACAAACTTCCTGCGTACGTGCGCTCTATGTCCAATGAACTGCCTGCACCCCTCCGCATCTGCAACGCTTCTAGGAATGTGTATCTGCGCACCTGCAGCGCTTCTGTGCCTACGTATCTCCGCACTTTTCTTTCACTGTACTTGTGTACCTGCAGATATAGATAATTTCAAGACTTCAAGAATAACCCAGACTATCAGATCTACAGATATGAACATGCGCCGAGGAGATATCAACCCATTAGTAGATTCGACTTGTAGTTCTCATGTTTCTCCTTTATTTAGATCTAGCTATCTCTCATAACCCATCACTAGAATTTCAGATCTAGCTTCTTAAGATATTCAACCCAAAAGCATACTCAAGCCAAATGATCTCCTTTGCTTTATATCGACAAGCTCTTCCTCAAATCATGGATCAATACCATGGGCCAAAACCATAATAACACATTTCCGTTAGCTAAATACCAAGAGTTAAACATAAGAAACCCCACGTGTGCTTTTCTCTGCCTTGAAGTAAGTGAACTGGGGGTACGCACCTCCTGAACGGGATAACTGCGGGTATGTATGCACTTTATGTAACACTGGCCTACGTGTACGCACCTTCTGTAAGGTGTACCTGCGTACCCCTTATTTTCTTCAATATTTGATAGCTGATCATCAATCTCTGCTGCTGACTTGAAGTACTGTGATCTATCACCTGAATGGGTTGCCATCAAGGACAACACTTTAGCCATAATGCCAACAGGGGTTGAGACAGCGGTGGCAATACTACAAAAGTATTTCTATTGGCCGAATCTTCGATATGATGTTGAGAAGTACATCATATCCTCCACTCCCTGCACCATTGCAAACTGACCATTAAGAAGCAAGGCCTTTATACTTCGCTGCCTACCCCTCGTTGACCTTGGGAATCCATCTCCATGGATTACATGTCAAGCCTTCCTTCTACTAAGCATGTAAACGACAACGTTTTGTGGTCATCGACAAATTCTCGAAAATGGCCATTATGACGGCTTGCAAGGAGAATATCAAAGTAGAAGACACTACTAAACTTTTCTTTGAACAAATGTGTGTACACTTTGGGATCCCACAATCTATCATCTCAGATCGGTACAACAGGTTCCTGAGTACATTTTGGTCCAGTCTCTGGTCGATGTTGGACACCAATCTCACTAAGTCCATAGCTTTCCATCCCCAAATGGATGGCCAGATAGAGGTCGTCAAAAGGATGATCGTACACATTTTGTGCATGTACAAATCAAAGCATCGATGCACATGGGATGAGAACCTCCCCTATGTACAACACAACTATAACTGGGCTCTCTAAAACTCGATTGGCCATAACCATTTTTAGGTGGGCTTGGGATTCCAACCACTATCCCATTGATGTGGCCATACCATTTACAGCTACTCAGGTAGATTCTGCTCATGTCCAATTCGAAGCTGATAAGGAAAAAAAATTCACTAAGCACATTCACCAGTAGGTCCATGACATTCTGGAGAAATCAAAGGCCAAGTACTGTTGAAAATGGCAACAAGAAATGCTAAAAATAGAAGTGCTAAAAATAGCACTACTATAAATAGCAATTTGGGTACAAGTGCTGGATTGGGCAACAGGGAATGAAAAATGGAAGTGCTAAAAATAACATTCTATTTTTAGCAGTTCAGGATGGATTCCAGTTTTAGTCAGTCCCTGGACTAAAAATAGGAAGTAGAATTCGAATTTGATATTAACAACAGTTTGTAAATTAATTAATTAATTCATATTGTGTTAATTAGTTAAGGAAAATCAAACTTGAATTCTATGTGAGGACATGCAACAGTTTATCTGTTAATTGAGGAATTTATCCATCAGTTAAAGAGATAAGGATGAGTTCTAATTTGAGTAGTAATTAGTTGGCTCAGTTAACATAGTCAAGTCTAGTTATATTTGATTTAAACAGTTTGTTTAAATTAAGTAAGTTTAGTTAGTTAGTGCATGCTAGCATATAACTGATGTACTTCAGATAACAAAAGGTTCTCTCATGAATAACTCATGCTTGTCAGTTCAGACAGAGACCCAGTTGAGATCAGAGAAGGGACAATGTACAATCAGTTGGATGAATATTTTTCCTATAAAGGAAGCTCATCCATGATGAGGATTTATCTCCTTCAGGACTGCGTAGTTGGATCGAAGGTTAGTGAGTGTGTGAAGAGGCCAATTCACACAAGTGGCTGCACCGGACCCCAATCAAAATTGCACAAAGAAATAGGAGGCTTGGAGGGTAGACCAGAGGTTAGATAGAGGCCTTTGACTGTCTATGAGCAGCAGAGGTATTGTAGAGAGAGCATGATAGCTTTTGAGCTGATTCCTTTTGTAATACTGGCTATATTTCCACTTGTATGATAATACAGAGTTGGGGTTTTAGGCTAAGGCTTTCCTCGGGTAAATTCTTCTGTGTTATGTGTGATTGATTTCTCCATATCAGTTATATGTGTTCTTATTGATGTTTCTCATGTTTGATTAAGCTTCCGCTAAATTGGTTGTAGGAGTAGATCAAGTATTTTTCTTTAGCCTGTTGCATTATCAAGTGATGTATAGGTGGGAATTCTACATGGTATCGGAGCACAGGTGATCAAGGAAGAACAATATACAAGAAGGGAGAAGTTGAAGTTTGTGATTCCCGAATATAGAAATTGAGTTCTTATCACATCTCTATTTCACCTATGGCGTTGTATGGTTTGAGACTCGAATATGCCCTTGATGGCAGTTCAAATTATATAGCCTAGAAGGATTGCATGGAAGCAGTACTAAAGGATAACGGTCTAAAGGACTTCATTGATCAAGAATTCCTCAAGCCGACTAGTGTTGTTGAGTTGGCTAAATGGAAGAAATGTGTGGCTAGAGCAAGGAGAATCCTTCTAGAGGGAGTTTGAGATCACATAGTCTCGAGTCTCCATGGGAAGGAGAGATCGTTTTCAATGTGGAAAACATTGAAAGATCTATATCAGAATAGTAGTGATTAGAGGAAGTTGGCACTGAAGGACAAACTTTGAAAGATCGTGTGAAAAGGGCGACACGATCTCTATGTATCTGAACAAGCTCACCATATGCAGGGATGAGCTTGGAAGTGTAGGGATCATGACAGATGATGATGACATGGTGAGTCTTGCACTCCTTGGTCTTCCTAAGAGCTGCCATAGCTACCAGGACTCGATTAATGGAAGAGAAAAATTGCCATATTGGGAACAACTTTGGTCGGATTTGATGTAGGAGGAGATAAGAAGAAGCACCAAAGATGGTTCTTCATCCATGGAGGATGAAGAAAATTGTGCCTTAGCGAGTAACGCGAAGAAGGGGAAGGAGAAGGTTTCTCTTTTTGAATCCAGTTCTTCCCATGGTGGGGAGAAATTTGACAAATCGAAAGTGCGATGCTTTTGTTGTCATGAGGTGGGCCATTTTGCTACAAATTGTCCACAGGGGAAATCCAAGAAGGGATCCGGGGAAGGATCTGAAGGCGAGGCACTTGCTTCACAGTTCAAGTTAGATTTCACACTGTTCGCATGCATGGTTTCATCCATGGTGGGAATTGGTTGGTTTCTTGACAGTAGAGCTTCTTTCCACATGACCGATGACAAGATTTTGTTCAGTACTTTGGAGGAGAAAGATCTCTAGATATTCATAGCGATGGGTAATGATGAAAAGTATAGTGTCTTAGGTGTAGGCACGGTTATTTTCAGAGGGAGCATGGAGCTCACCTTACCTTGACCAATGTCAAGTATGTACCAGGACTGAAGAGAAACTTGGTGTCGATCGTGATGCTGGAAGACAGAGGCTATGATGTAGTCTTCAGTAAGGGAAATGTTTTCCTTAGACACATCGTCATTAGACAGGTAAAGCAGATTGGTTCACAGGTCAAGAACCTATATGCTCTTGAGGTTCAAGATGCATGTAAAGCCTTGAGCAGTAAGGCAACTGATGGAGACTTGGTGATTGAGAGGGAGAGTATATTACCTCTCAACATGCAGCGCCAGAAGAAGTCTCAGACAATTGTGGAGGAGCCACGATTGGTGCAGCAACTTTAGGAGGTTGTGGAGCAGCCACAATAGGGGAAACTGATTGGAGATTGAGTAGAGACATCTACTCATGCAGAGACCTCCAGTAGAGGGAAACTTCGAGCCAGGTGGGCTGAGGGATCACATGTAGCCATACCTCTAGGTAGGAGGTGGGGCGATGTGGAGTGATTGTCCTAAGGAGGAGGGGTAGGATCCTTGAGCTACCCAACCTCTTGGATTCGACTTTGCTATAGGAGCCCCGATAAGGAGTAGCAGGACTGACTGATTGGGTAGAGACAGATGCAGATGGAGCGGCAGAGAGAGCTACAGTGAAGGAATCCCAAGACAACACAAAGCTAGTAGGGTGCAGCAATGCAAGAGGCACAAGTGTGTTGCACCAGTGCAGGATGGCACAGAGAGGTGTGTAATGATGCGAGATGCATGAAGTTGTTGCAGTAGCACATAGGTCAAATAGGGAGCACTTGTCAGCAACAGGTAGAGTTTCAGCATCAGAGTATGTTTCTAGCCCAGTAGAGAGGTTAGTTGGGAGTTTTTTTGTTCCAAGAGTTGTTGGAGCAACCACACTTGGTAGAAGTGTTGCATGCAGAACATTCCGAAGGTACAGGATCGGGTTTGAGAGGAAGCCTTTCTTGTTGAGAGGGAGTGTTGAAAATGGCAACAAGAAATGCTAAAAATAGCACTGCTATAAATAGAAGTTGGGTAGCAGTGCTGGATTGGGCAACATGGAATGAAAAATGGAAGTGCTAAAAATAACATTCTATTTTTAGCAGCTCAGGATGGATTCCAATTTTAGTCAGTCCCTGGACTAAAAATAGGAAGTAAAATTCGAATTTGATATTAACAACAATTTGTAAATTAATTAATTAATTCATCTTGAGTTAATTAGTTAAGGAAAAACAAAGTCTATGTGAAGACATGCAACAATTTATCTATTAATTGAGGAATTTATCCATCAGTTAAAGAGATAGGGATGAGTTCTAATTTGAGTAGTAATTAGTTGGCTCAGTTAACTGAGTCAAGTCTAGTTATATTTGATTTAAACAGTTTGTTTAAATTAAGTAAGTTTAGTTAGTTAATGCATGCTAGCATATAACTGATGTACTTTAGATAATTGACGATTCTCTCATGAATAACTCATGCATGTCAGTTCAGACAGAGACCCATTTGAAATCAGAGAAGGGACAATGTACTATCAGTTGGATGAATATTTTTCCTATAAAGGAAGCTCATCCATGATGAGGATTTATCTCCTTCAGGACTGCATAGTTGGATCAGGGGTTAGTGAGTGTGTGAAGAGGCCAATTCACACAAGTGGTTGCATTGGACCCCAATCAAAATTGCACAAAGAAATAGGAGGCTTGGAGGGCAGACTAGAGGTTAGATAGAGGCCTTTGACTATCTATGAGCAGCAAAGGTATTGCATAGAGAGCAGGATAGCTTTTGAGCCGATTCTTTTTGTAATACTGGCTATATTTCCACTTGTATGATAATACAGAGTTGGGATTTTAGGATGAGGCTTTCCCCGAGTAAATTCTTCTGTGTTATGTGTGACTGATTTCTCCATATCAGTTATATGTGTTATTATTGATGTTACTCATGTTCGATTAAGCTTCTGCTCAATTGGTTGTAGGAGTAGATCAAGTATTTTGCCTTAGTCTATTGAATTATCAGGTGATATATAGGTGGGAATTTCTACAAGTACAAGTAGCGACATGATCAACATCGGGTGCCAAACAAGTTTCAGGTGGGTGACAAAGTTTGGTTGCATTTGCAGAAGTAACGCCTTACTAAGGCCTGTCGAAAACTCAGACCACTCCGATATGATCCTTACACCATTACCAAGGATATGGAAGACAATGCATTTTAGCTCAACATTCCCCCATTTCTTGGCTTGCACCCAATGTTCAATCTGGACTGCCTTCAACCATACTTCCCACAATTGCTGGACACATCAGACGTTGCAGAACAACTCACACCTACAAAGTTAAATCCAGTCTACATGGAACAAGCCACAACTGATCGGATCATGGAAACTCAGATCAAGAACACCCGAAAATAAAGGATCCAACTATATCAAGTTTCCAAAGCAAGCCAACTCCTTCACTAGGGCAAGTTGCTCAACGGGGACCAAGTTCAGCAAAAGTTTCATCATCTCATAGGGGAACTCAACACAATGGGGACCATTGCTTCCTAAGGGGGGAAGAATAATCCACGTGGATATTTGTGGCCACTCACTTATGCCACTTGGACCCCCACCATTGTTACTTTCAGTTTTTCAGTTTCCTTATTTGTAGCACAATTTACTATTTTTGGTAGTTTTTTCGGGTCCTGAACTTCCAAAGTTGTTTTTACACCCTAAACAACGTTTTTTTGGGAAACCTTGGGCCAACGTGGGTATTCAACCAATGTTGGCCATTCAAAATTTGTATTCCTTGGATAGATCTTTCTAACGAGGTATTTTGCACCTCAAACAAAGATCGTATGCCAAAGTTACGACCCCCGGAAGTTGATGTACCAATTTACCCAAACGGGGCTCATAGTTTGGTGCTTCATCTCCTAGGGTTAGGTTTTTGGATGTTTAGGTTTTCCATTATTTATCAATAATAAATAGGCCTTTGAGCCTCATTGTAACACAGTTCAGAGGCATGTAGCCGCCACATATCTTCTTAGAGATAAGCTACCATCGCCTGAGCTAGTCTTATTTCCATTCCATTTGTAAGCATATTTCAGTATTTGATATTAATAAAATTAAGTGTTATTTATGCTACATCTCTTTATTTATGGTTATATCTGTAATTTTTTGCATTCCTGTTTAAATCCGAAATAGTCATTTTAGAGCGGTCTTGTCTTTCTTTGTTTTTCTTTGCATGTCCCCAACGAGGTCAGGATATAAGGAGTTAGGGCTTGATCTGGTTGAACCTTTGCAAGATCAGCCTCGCAAACCCCAATGCTCACCCATGGGGGAAGAAAATAAAGATGAGGGACTAGGAGATCCTCTCAAAATATTTCTTGAGGAGGCCCTCAAGAAACAAAGGAACGCGATGATGGATAACTTTGCCCAGATTCTTCAACGGTTACCCACTGACGGTGCATCCACATCCAACAACCACTCTGGAGGCTCCACTCCTTTTAAGGTACAATTAAACTTTGACATTCCCATATTTGAGGGCCAAATAGATGCAGATGTTGTAGATAAATGGTTAAATCTGCTAGAAAGATATTTTTCTATTCATGATTTTTCCAGTAAGGAAAATATTACTTTTGCTCTTCTCAAAGTTGCCCCCCTTGTCAAGGACTGTTGGGAAACCTACTGGGAGCAGAAGGATGCAAGTACTACCTCATTTTTTTCAGCCACGCCCACTTGGAATTAGTTCCAAGACGCCATGAAGGAGCAATACTACCCTATCTAGAGCTATGAGGATAAATACATTAAGTGGACCACACTGCGGCAGGGAAAGGACCAAGATGTGTCGGAGTTTACCAATGTTTTTCATACCCTTCACACGAAGTTGGGTATCAAGGATTTTGAGAAACATTTGGTACTCAAGTATTGTGGTTGCCTACACAGGTATATCTAGGACGAGATGGAGTTCTTAGGCATCTCCTCGCTCAGCACAACATACATATACGCTGTCAAAATCGAGCAGAAGTTTAAATAGAAGAAGTGAGACTTCGGATATGTGAATTTGAAGCAAGGGAAAGGTGCCCCAAACTGAAGAACAAAGGACAAAGCCAAGGCGGTGTCCCAGGACAACCCGCCAAATCCCCAAGTGAAGAACAACACCGCGAAGCCGAAGAATGAAACAAAAACGTGGTGTGAGTTCCATAAGAGCTCCACTCACAACACGAGTGAGTCTTGGGCCAAGCAGTCACTGGTGGCTGAGCTGAAGGCTTCGAAATCAAATGCATGTTCTAATTCTGAGTGAAAACCTGACAAGGGGAATGAAAAAGGGAAGCAGATTATCGATGTAGAGCCTAACGCCACCGTTTCTGCCACAAAGATCCAGAAGGAGGAACCCGAATATCCAAAGAAGGAGGAGCGCCTCTTCCACTTCTAGATGTGGGTAAAGGGTTCCCCTCTATAGTTCATTATTGATAGCGCGAGCCAAAAGAACCTCATTTCAGCAGAGGTTGTGAAGCAGCTAGGCTTACCGACCACAATACACCCACAACTGTACACCATCAAGTGGCTTCACCAAGGACGAGATCTTCGCATGAGCCAACAATGTCGCCTTCCATACGACATCAAGCCCTTCACGGATGAGGTATTATGTGACATTGCTCCCCTTGATGTTTGTGATGTATTATTAGGCCAAGCATACTTTTGGAAGCAACATGTTGTGTATGAGGCAAGTCCTCATGCTATTATTGTTAGCTTGGGAAATAAGTTGTATAGGATGACAAAGGTAGCACCACCTATCACCATCTCTTTCGTTAGTGTAAAACAATGTAGTAAGCTCATTTCCAAAACTGAGAAATTTGTTTTCTTGCTAATATGTGCTCAAGGAAAGAAGAAGATGGTGGCCATGACCTCCAGACAGGGCACCTCCGCACGACAACAACAAATGGACAAGGTCATGGAGGAGTACGAGGAAATTTTCACGTCCTCCGTGAGGGTGCCTCTGCATTGTTAGGTCAATAAATCCATCGATCTAACCCCAAGTGCACCTTTGACTAATGGACCAATCTATCGACGCTCTGTTATAGAGAACAACGAAATCAAGAGGCAGATTCAGGATATGTTGCAGAAAGGTAACATCTGACCGAGTTCATCGCCTTGTGGGAGCTCGATCGTGTTGGTACAAAAGAAGGATGGTACTTGGAGACTCTGTATTAACTATCGGGCGCTGAACAAGATCACTATCTAGAATAGGTACTTGATCCCATGGATTTATGACCTTTTGGACCAACTCAAGGGGGAAAAATATTTCAGCAACATCGACTTGAAGTCTGGGTATCACTAGGTACCAATCGAATCCTCTAATGTGTGGAAGACTACCTTCAAAGCCAAGGAGGTCATTTTGGAATGGTTGGTTATGCCTTTCGGGTTGATGAATGCTCTTACAACCTTCATGAGGCTAATGGATGACATATTGTACCCATTCACCAACTCATTTATAGTGGTATACTTGGATGACATCCTGATCTTCAGCCAGAGTTGGGAAGAGCACCTCCACCACATGTGACAGGTTCTCCAAACATTACGACAACACAAGATGTGTGCCAATTAGAGAAACACACTTTTGGCATGAGCCAATTTAGTATATGGATACAATATTGATGAATGGGGGGTAAATGTGGATCCAACCAAGATCCAAGTCATTTGGGATTGGCCAGCCCCAACCACTCTGATAGAGTTCCGCAGCTTTCTGGGTCTTGCCAATTTCTACCGCAGGTTCGTATTCAGGTTCTCTCACATCACTTGGCCCTTGAGTCAAGTCACCAAGGGAGGTGCGAAAAAAAAAATATTTTGGTCTGAATCTCAACAGAAGGCATTTGTAGGGTTGAAATAGCACCTCTGCTTTGCACCAGTGCTTACATTACCAGACTTGCAACAACCATTTGAGATCGAGACACATGCCTCTAACTATGCTATTGGGGCAGTCCTTACTCAATAGGGGAATCTAGTGGCATACTGATGAGCGCCAGTATTGCAAAAGGATGTTGCAACTCCTGGGCTACCAGATTTACTTATCAACCTGGGGTTCGTACAAACTTGGAGGTGACAGTGTTGTATGCACAAGTAAAAGTGATGGTCCCACCTGTTGTCACTATTCAGGCGGTGAGAGACCACTGGGGTTCCAAGCCAGACTTCTATAGAGTCAGAAGAAGCTTGATTCTTTGGTGGAAGAAGGGAAAATCTACTCTAAGAGAGCTACTCTACTGCAGTAATGAAAAAGAAAAATGTAATGCTAACGCACACCGTACCCTAATTAACCATTTAAGTAGCTATGCTACTATATAAGTTGCAGAAGTAAAAAGCATTAAACCATACTAATGTGCAAGTAAAAAGCTAAACTAAATCTGTTTTCACTTTTTTGGTTTTTATAGGCAAAATAAAGTATGCAAACTAATTGTTCTTGTGGATGTGATAGGTGGATGGAAGGTGTTTGAGGATGGCTAGAAGGTTTATGAAGTGGTTGGATGGTGTGCAGGGGTCCTAGGAGGCTTTTTGTGACTTCCTAGAGGTTTCCCATCAATTTGGCGTCAAAACAGGTTGTTTCAAGAAAACCTAAAGGATGTAAAAAAAACCTATAGGGGGTCCTATCAGGCTTTTTGTGATTTCCTAGAGGTTTCCCATCAATTGGGCCTCAAAACAAGCTGTTTCAAGAAAACCTACAGGATGATCCTGTAGGAATTACAGGAAACCTACATGATACAGTCGAAAGAAAATTGTGAGGTGTTTGGAAGCTTGGGAAAGGTGTGTGATGAGTGGAATGGGGTTTTAGAAGGTCTAGAAGCACTCAGGAGTCAATATCCAAGATAAGAGATGGCTAGATTCACTCAATGTATCTAGGGGAATTTCAAGCAAAAATGATGAAAAACTAGTGAGGGTGATGGTGAAACAAGAGAGGGCTAAGGTGGATGAAGTGGAAGGTGGCTACTGGTGATGAAGTATGGGTCTCCTCCTAAAGTACCTGCGCTGCTTAAAACATGTGTGTCTTCCAAGAACTATGCAACAAGATACATTTTCATAAACTAGAAAAGCATGAATCAATTTCCTATTATGCATGAAGAAATTTGTTGAAGGGAATGAAAGCATGAGTGAGATCTTATTGTAGAAATGGAGATGGAAAAAGATTACAATGAAATCTACCTTGCAACATGAACCAAATATTGAATCAAAGACAACAAACTCCAAAGCTCATACAAGAACTAGAAATTTGTGTTTTTGGGGCTGCTGAAGGGTCCCTTCCTCAAGTCATGGTCCTAAAGGGAGGAAGTGAGGCCGAGACACCTGCTGACAAACTTGTGGTGATTTTTTTCTCCTTGCTAACCTGCTACTTGAAAGAAGGCACAAATGGAAGCAAACTATCACACAACCAATCTAATCTATACTGTTGTAATGGAAATGCATCTACTAAGCAAATGAACAATTAAGCTATGAATCTATACTCGCATACATGTACAATAAAGAGAAGCCTTGGCTACTAGGGTTGGGTCCTAACTCAAGAGGTTTATCCCTTTGAGTTAACTCAGTGCTGGCTCAAAGAAAAACTCATTCTTATTACCAAAACAATGGATTACATCAAAAACTGTCACAAGTCTTGCAACTTGAAAATAGAGTAGAGTTTTACAATAAATAATCTGAATCCTACTGACGTCCTAGGCCTCTCTACTTATACATCTTAAGTCTCCAATAACTTCCTTAAAATTAGGGAGGCTCAGCTCCCAAACTCAAGATAAACTGGTGCTTTGTCTTTCGCTTGCTCTGCTGCCTTCTAGTCCTCATGATTTCGTTGTTTTCACTCTGAACTGATGGAGGACTATTCAAATGGAGGGGTAGTAAATGAGGAGGATTTGCCTCCTATAATCCCTCTCCCTTGTCCCATTCGAGTTTTTACCTTGGTCTTTGCAAAAATTCCTTGCTTTTATCCTTTAATCCTGGATTAAATGTGCATTATATCACAAAGAAAAATATCCAACTTTAACTCATCTCATAAACAAAATATAATCAAAAGTATGCAATACGTTATGGGAATAGTTTGTTTGACTAAGCTAGGAGGTGAATTAAGGCCCATATAATTACCCAATGATGAGGCTCATCATCACCCCCCTACTGAAAGTGTTGCTCATCCTCTGAGAAACTTAGTCAATATCCATATCCTTCATGGCTCTGGTAGCCTCTCTGACATCCCATGCCTCTGCTGTGGTCTCCTCTTCTTGTTCATAGAAGCCTTCTTTCTTTTCTACTTCTTCCCACTGCCTCTTTTCTTCTTCTTCTTTTCTCCCTTCCAGAATTGCTAAGAGTAGTGGTGGACTGAGTTTTAGGCTATCCAATTGACCTTCAACCTTTGCATATATTTCTCATACATAGGTGTTTTGTTGAGTGCCTCTCTCAACCTTTGAGGGGAGTGATATTCTCTTAATCTTTAAACTGTGGTGCAGTGTGTTCCATCTCCTTAGGCAAGAATGTATACTATCATATCCTAGCAGCCTAAACATGTCCTCAAAATGTGAAATTGCTTGCTCTTGGGTAGCAAGATATCTAGGTGTCAGCTGAGGATCATTTGCAATCAAATTATGGGTATTGATGAGGGCCATGGGATTTGATTGTTCAACTCTCATCAAGAGAGGTTCAGTTTTCTCTCTAGCCAATATCCTTTTCATCTCTGTAGCACTTGACTCCTCATGGTTCATCCATGATTCCAAACCCATTAATTGTAGTTCTCCTAGCTTGGCATTAGGGTCCCAAACATTCATGTCTGTGAGGGCCATGTTGTGCAAATAAAACTCAACCATTTTGGCCCTATCCTCTTGTGTACTTTGATCACAAAGATCAATAAACTGCCTGTAGTCCTCAAATGGCATGGTTTCGCTCTGTGCTAGTGTCTTAATTTGAAACTGCAACCATTGTTCTTTGAGGTAAAGAGCATAGGATTTAGTTGGCATACTACACTGGATTGCATCCAAGGAGAGGCTGGCCATCTATGCTAGTTGGTTCTCTCTTTCCTGCCATTGTCCCCTCAGCGATGCACTTTCTGTCTCAAGTTGATTTCTCATTATAGCTTCTTTGCCCCTTAAGCCACTTAGCTCTCTGCCCATTTCTTTGAGTTTCTCTTCCATGTGCCCAATGTCTTCCACCCCCTTTGATTTGGCGATCTGCATCCAGTGGTGGGTTCTGGCCCTCTCCTTCTCAAGCTTGAAGAACAATGGGATGACAAATTTTTGAGGTATTAACCTGCCTCCTTCAATAAACCGGTAATAGGAGTCCAAGTTACATTGGGGGTTAGGTTCCTTTGTCTCTGGGTCTTCCTCTTTAGCTTCTTTCTACTCCCCTACCTTTCTTTCCAATTTTGGTGCCTCTTGTAGATTCAGCAGAGTATCCTGTAGGACTGTTTTTGCTTCCTGTAGATTTTGTTGTGGATCCTGTAGGATTGCCTTACCCTTTGAGGAAGTTGATCTAGTAGTAGGTATCCTTACATAGTTGATAGGGGACTTAGCGGAAGGCATTTTGTATTTTTGTGTAGGGTAATATTCAATCTCAATAGGAATTTTTGTTAATGCTTGTGGCTTCCCCTGTTTTATTCTTACGCCCTTTCTTGTTTTGAAATATAGTGGGGTCTGCCTCTGCCTTTTTCCTTTTTTCTTGATTGGGGTGCTGAGAGCAGTGAGGGAAAATGCTGCCCGTCTCTCAGTGGCCTTTGGAGACACCCTAGGTGACTCCTCCTTGTGTTCTTTCCCCTCTGTTTTATTGTCTTCTTCTGCTCTGTTTTTCTTGTCTTCTTCCTCTTGTAGATCTTCATCATCTTTATCAGTTTCCTCCTTACTTTCCTCCTATGTTTCTTCATCATCCTCCTCTTCTCCCTCTTCTTCTTCAACTTCATCATGTTCCTCTGTGTCAACTCCTTCTTCATCCATCTCATCCTTATCTTGCTCTGTATCTTCTTCTTCCTGTTTTACCTCCTCTTCACTGACAATAGGACTAACATCATAAGTGAGGGCTTTGATGTCATCCTCTACTAGCAAGTCTCTAAAGATTGACCATGTTATAGGAGTTATGAGGTTTTGGAGGGAATCTTCAATGAGGATCCTAATCAACCCATGGTGAGCCAATTTTTGGGAATTCCCCTCCTTCACTTTGATGCTTGAGTTTATGAGTGATTGTAGCAAGAAATACGGTATGTTGAGTCTTTGGTGAGGTGGTGTTTTTACCCCAAATCTTAATTCCTCAAGGATCCTTAAATGATAGCCATAGACAACACACTATGTACCCTCACATGAGATGTATTTGATGATTTGGTAGCTTACCTCACTCTATGGGTATGGCAGACTTTCCCTCCTTACTCCATTTTTGTCCTCAGTGGGTTCTTCACCTTCTAAAAAGGATTTTCTTTTTGCCACCTGGCTATCTCCTTTGTCTTCTTTTCTCCATGGGATTCCTAGGGGAAGTGTGGTGACCCTGCTGATGAGATCTGGGGTGAGATCTATAGTGAGGCCCCTTACTTAAACAATGGCATGGATTCTGCTGTGTGGAGTGTGGGAGAGAGAAAATTCTTGAGCCACCTCATCATCATACCCTCTGAATTTTTCGAAAAACCCCATCCAGTTGTGTCTTGTAAAGATTTCAAGCACCTGGGGGTGTTTTTGGATTCTCCCAGTGTTTGTGGTGTATCTCCTATTAAACTCTCTTGTCATCTTGATAGTGAAGCTTGAGGAGAAAATGAGAGGGTTGACACAAATTTTCAAATGTAGGAGCAAAACAGAGTTGAATGTGTATTTAATTCACTTCACACAGTTGCTAAATTCACTCAATTTTAGAGTATCCCTAGTTCATTTACTTGCAAAGGGGGATGAGATTGTAGAGCCTACCTCTTTAGACTAGTTGCAGTGGCCAATTCCTATGATATCCCTTCTGAACACTTACTACCAATCCCGTAGATAGTCTCTGTGTATCCTGTAGACAATATTTGTGTATCCTGTACACTGTATCCTGTAGGAATTCCTGTGTATGATCTTGTAGGAATTCCTGTGAAGAATGATGGATATTTACTTCTGGTGGGTGGCCTCAGTTATGAGAGCGACTTGAGTGAGGGAGTTTCGAGGATGTGAAATTCATGAATGCATGGGAATGATGTTTTATTTCCTCTTATGGTGATTTGGGGTGAGGTGGTGTGCTGGCAGCAAAGGTACGTTTCCATTTTTGGACCGTTGGTCCCCACTACCACCTCATAATTTCCCACTCCTCGTAATCAGCTCCCACCTCGTAGATCTGTATTTTAACCGCTTTTTGTCCTACTCCTTCTCTATCTTTGAGTTAACTGTGGTCACATGTGAGAGGACACCCGATTGTGTATGTGCTGACTGAATGAAGGTGGCCAAGTTAACTTGCCACCTTTTCACTTATAAACCAATTATCTTGTAACCCTTACAATTTTTTACTACATGATGCATATGAGTGAGCGAGCAGGATACTTACCTGTGGTTTCAATGCTATGCCGCAATTGTTGAAGACCAGAGGTGTTGTGTTGTATATTTGTTGCATGCCATTCTTCTTCCTCCTCTTGTTGTCTGCTAATGGTTTCTTTGCTTTTGTAGGTATCTATGGTTGAAGATCTAATGTTGCTATTGTGGAGCTCCTGGATCATCCTAGTGAAGACCTATTGCTGGTGTGATTGGCAATCTGTGGGATAGGCTGCTACAAGATTTCCTATAGGATGTTCTGTAGCTGCTTCTCCCTCAGAATTATTTAATCTTTTTCCTTTCTGGGGCTATGAGGATGGTGACATGGATGGAAAGGAGTATAAGTGTGGAGAGAAAAGGATACTCATGTAATTCTTTTACTCCTCTTTGTTTCCCTTTTTTTCTAAGACTGGTAGAAAGTATTGAAACTGATTTTTTTTTTTGTTTTGAATGGTGAGTGCAGGGATGATGATGGTGGACGAGGTGAGGTGCTCGATCATGCATAGGGTGAATTTTAGGGACCTAAAAAATCCATCATGTGCCTTTGGATTGCTTCTTGTAGGATTTTCGGGTCACTGTAATTCCTACAAGATCATCCTGTAGGTTTTTAGGGGATCCTGTAGGAATACAGGGGATCCTGTAAAAAACACAGTCTTTGCATAAATCGAAGAAATGGAGTGGAAAAATGAAAAAAATGATGGAGGGATGCATGGTAAGGAGTGGAGAAGATGAATATGTGAGAGGCAGGGGTCTCCTTGGGATCCTCTTTTGCTCTTTGACTGTCTTTCTCGCCCACCTGCAAATGGAAATTTCATGACAAATATATCTATATATATATATATATAATATATAATATATATATATATATATATTAACTAGGCTGGCCCATATAGGTTTTCATCCAGGGATCTCCTTATTCTCTTTTTCTTTTTGATATTTTTTCTCTTTTTTCTTTTTCTTCTCATCACCGGGCCACATCACAAGGTTTTCAACCCAAAGATGGGACTCAGGCGCTTCATGGAGGTTTTCACCTGAGTCCTTATTCTTTTTTCTTTCTTTTTTTCTCAGTGATTTGATGAGGGAGGAGTTGGAACTTGCTCCACCATTATCACTGTTTTATTGATATTATCAATGAACTCTTGTTTTGATAAAGGTCTCTTGTACATTTTCAATTGGTGCCCATTAACAAGCAAAGCAATGGCTTCTTCATCTATGGTTATGACTTGCACTAAACCATTATCATGGCATATTTCCACAACATAAGGTTTGAGCCATCTTGTCTTTAACTTTCCCTTGAAGTCTTTATACCTAGAATCATATAACAATGCCCAATTGCCTTCCTGAAATTTCTTCTCCTTAATATTTTTATCATGCCAAATCTTCCTCTGAAGTTTAACTACCTTTGTATGTAGGAGGTCCTGCATTCTGAATTCATCCAAGCCATTCAATTGGAACAATATCTCTTTTTTGCACTGCTGAGATCCAAATCTAGTTGGGCTGCCATCCTTAATGTGTTATATTCAGCGGTGGTCTTCCATGTGGTAATATAGGCCCAAGTGGCCTCAACTAGTCTTTCTACCCAATCCTTCCTGTTGTTGCTCACCACCTTGGTTAAGATGCCCTCTAGTGCTCTCTTGGTCACCTCCACTTGCCCATTAGCCTGTGGATGATAGGGAGTGGAGGTCCTATGCCTGATCTTGTGATGGTTGAGCAAGTCTTCAATCATGTTGGAGGTAAACTAGCTGCCTTGGTCTGTGACCAGCTCTCTAGGGTACCCAAATTTGTAGAATACATTCTCCCTTAGGAACTCAGCCACCTTCTCTTATGTTGCTGCCTTAATTACCTTGGTTTCAGCCCACTTAGTCAAATAATTAGTGCACACAATAATGTATTGTTTTTGCTTTGAAGGACGGTCAATAGGCCCAATGAAGTCCATGCCCCACTTGTCAAATGGATCGAAAGTCACTTGAGGTTGCAGAGGCATTTCATCTGTTGGAGTAGGCCTTCCCATCCTCTAGCACCGAGCACACTGACTAGTGTACTTTTTCACATCCTGATGAAGAGTGGGGCAATAATAGCCTGCTTGTAACACTTTGAATGTTGTCCTCTTTGCTGCAAAGTGACCTCCACAAAGCCCATCATGACAGGTCAGAAGGATGTCAAAGACTTCCTCTTCCCTGACACACCTTCTCAAGATTTGATCTAGGTCAAGTTTGAAAAGATTGCCCCCAATCCAAGTGAAGGGGGCGCTTTTCCTGACTATCTTGCTCTTTTCTTTGGAGGGAAGGTTTGGTGGGAACTGTGCTGATACCAAATAGTTTTCTATACCTACAAACCATGGAGAGAGAATTGAAATAGTAAACAAGTGCTTGTCTGGTAACTAGTCATCCACCATTCCTTCTTCACCTACAAGCACATTTACCCTAGATAAAAAGTCTGCAACGACACTTTCCTTACCAGGCTTACCAACAATGGTTAGATCAAACTGCTGTAATAAAAGCAAACATCTTATAATTCAAGCATTCACATCTGGTTTGTTCATTAAGTATTTGATTGCATCATGGTCAGTATGCACAAATGTTTGATAGCCTGTAATGTAATGCCTAAATTTGTTTAATGAATGCCCAACAGCTAGGAGTTCCTTTTTGGTTAGCTCAGCCTTTGACAAGTTCTTACTGATAAAATAGATAGCATAAGGCAGGTTTTCCTCTTCCTGGCCTAGGGCTGCTCCTATGGCTTTGTGTGGGGAATCAGCATGAATATGAAATGGGAGGGCCCAATTTGGGCCTCGGAGAATTAGTGCAGTGGTTAACTTACCCTCTAGAATGTCTAAGGCCTCTTGACAGCTTTTTGACCATATAAACTCAGAATCTTTGGTCAACAAATCAAATAAAAGAGAGGCCAGCTTTCTGAAGTCCTTTATGAACCTTCAGTAGTATCCAACTAACCCTAAGAAACTTCTGACATCTCTCTGCTTTTGAGGAGGTGAGACCCTTTGGATGATGGCTATTTTGTTTGGGTCCACCTGCAGTCCTTGCTGAGATATTGAGTGACCTAGCACGGTCCCTGCAGTCATTAAGAATTCACATTTTTGAGGACTGAGAGACAGGTTCATTTCAATGCATTTATGTAGTACTTTGCCTAGGATAGCCAAGGCTTCTTGAAAATCACAGCCATAAGGTGTAAAATCATCCATATAAATTTCCACCGCATCATGGAATAATTCGACCAAAATACTAAAGAATGCTCTCTGGAAAGTGGCAGGAGCATTGCATAGGCCAAAAGGAAGGACCCTATAGGGAAAAGTACCGCAAGGACAAGTGAATGTTGTCTTATCCTAGTCTTTTGGGCATATCTGGATTTGGTTGTAGCCACTGAATCCATCTAGGAAAGAGAAAAACCTTTTTCCTACCAGGCCATCTAGCACTTGGTCAATGAAGGGTAGAGGAAAATGATCCTTCTTTATGGCTTTGTTGAACTCCCTGTAATCGACACAAATCCTCCACTTACCATTTTTCTTGGGAACTAACACCAAAATAGAGACCCACTCACTATCAGAGATAGGGTAAATGAATCTTGCATCTATCAATTTTTGCAGTTCTTCTTTGACTATATCTTTAAGAGCTAGATTCATCCTCCTTTGTGGTTGACGGAACGGCTTGCAACCTTCTTTGATGTATATGTGGTGAGTACACACTGAGGGGTGTACTCCCTTCATTTCCTTGTAACTCCAAGCGAAGGCTTCTAGATTTTCCTTTAACATGTTGCATAGCTTCTCCTCTTTGAGAGCAGAAAGAGATGGATTAATTTTCAAGGTTTTCTCTAGGCCGAATTCTATGGTTTTGACACGGAATGGGTTGGAATCAACCAAGCATAAGTCAGTTGGATGATTGTTCTGGGTTTCCTTTACTGCATCTTCTAAAGGTAATGAACCAGGAGTTGGACTTTGGAGCAGGTGTTCAATCAAGTCATCCTCAACTTGCTGTCCTCCTCCCATGGTTGCTTCCAAAGCATAAAGTTGGGCGAAATAAACCTCATCTTCTTCCTCCTCCTCCAACCATAAAGGTAAATCATGCTCTAGAGAAGGTTGAGCAGGAGGGTATAGGACTAACTGCTTGGACATATGCCCGTTTTTTATGTTCATATTCCCATCTCTCCAGCTAATGCAAGCATCGGTTGTGGCCAACCATGGCCTCCCAAGGATGAGAGGATAACCAATAAGCTTATCCTTAGGCTAGAGAACTAGGAAATCTGTAGGGTACTCCCAGGAGTCAATGGAGACCATCACATCCTCCACAACTCCCTCAGGGGTTATTGTGGAACGGTCTGCAAGTTGCAGAACTGTTGTGGTCTTCCTCAATGACCTTTGGAGGTTGAGCTTGAGCATGGTGTCCTTGGTCATCACATTAATGGCAGCCCCAAGATCGATCAAAGTGTGTGGGACAATGGTGCCATTGTTGTTCACATCTACTACAGGGCTTCCAAGGTCCAAATATCTTGGACATATTACCTGCCCCAACATTAATTCGGATAGCTACCTAATGACATTAATGGTAGGGGCATCCATTTTTCACCTCCCTGGATGCTTGAAGCATTTCTCCTTAATCAACTTATTGTAAATGGGAACATATTTCATTGCCTGGAGAAGGGTGATATTTACACATAGATTTTTCAATTCTCCCAGAAGTCCAGTCTCTTCTAGGGTAGGTTGGATTGGTTGGGCTAATCTCTCAGAAAAGGGTGGATTTACTTTAAGGTTGCTTTCCTCTCTTTCTTCCTCAACCTCCCTAAGTGGAGGGGGAGGTTGGTTATCCGGGAGAACTCTCCCAGATCTCAGGTTCATCTCCTATATTTCCACAACATAAGCTGGATATGATGTGTCTCCATTGTATACTTGTTGAGGCTGCCTATTGTTTGGGTTCGGATTTGGATGGGCAGACATCTGGGGTTGCTTGGGTGGAGCAGATTGTAGGAGTTGTGGTTGGGCAAGTGGTGGAGGCAATAGAGTTGGAGCATTGTTGTATTGGGGCCTCCACCCTTAGAGTGGTGTATTCCATTGAGGTTCTGGCAGAGTGTAAGGTTGAAATGACTGGCTGGTTGGCTGGGAATGATACTGAGATGCATAGGACCAAGGAGGGGGTGTAGACCAGGAAGAATGAGCAGGGGGTCCCCAAGAAGGTATCACTGTGGTTTGGTTCGGGTTGTAATATGCACGGGATGACCCTTGCATGCCCTGTTGATATGGTCTAGGCCTAGGAGGTCTCCTTTGGTTAATATAGCAAAGCTGCTCAGTGACCCCTTTAGCTCCTTGATATATAGCTTTGAGTCCAAGTAAAGAAGGGCACTTGTCTATGGAGTTGTTTTCTTCACAGATCGAGCAAATTTCAATACAGTTCAATGGACATTTGTTCCTAGGATGCCTCCTGGTGCATCTAGGACAAAAGATGGCCAAGGCTCTCTCTGCTTCCTCCTGCTTACTTTTAATGTTCATGGTGTCCATTTGCAAGGCAAGGGTTTGCAGCATCTCACTTTTGAAATCTTCCAGCACGTTTCCAATTTCACCCTTGATGGATGAGTTGGAAGATGATGTACTCACCATGGGTTGACTACCCCTACCCTTTTTCTTAGCCGCCCTAGAATGGTTTCTAAAGACAGTCTTGATATCCTCATAGGGTAATTGGTAGATATCTCCTCCTGCTAACAAATGTAAGGTATCTAGAAGATCTTCTCTTACTCCCCTGAGCAGGACCAATTTTAGTGACTCGGGGTCAAGAGTGCACCTGACCCTTTGGTAACTGAGCTGGAATCTTTCTTCGTAGTGTTCTAAGGATTCATCATGGCCTATGGTCATTTTGAAAATTTCTTCTTTAGTATCCTTTGACCGAAAGTAGTCCCGATATTTGTTGTTAAAAGCCTATTGCATCTGAGCCCAAGTTGTGATGCTATCTCCAGGTAAGCCCATGAACTAGCGCAATGCTGCATCCTTGAGGGTAAATGAAAATAGTTTTAACTTTTGCTCATCATCTGTATAGTCATAAGTTCGACATATAATAGCAAACTCAAATAGGAAAGTATCGGGGCCCTCTGTGGTTAGGCCATGGAAATGAGGTATGGCAGAGGGGCTTATATTTTTCATCTTAGTGTCCCCGTTGGTTTCCCTAATGGGGAAGGCACCCTCAGCTCTCTTTCTATTCCCTCTGTCATTTAAGTTTTCAGCCATTGGTTCAGTAGGAATGGGTTCCTCTTCTTCTTCTTTCCTTGTAGGTTCTTCAAATATGTCAAGTTTCTCACCTAAAGGTTCCTCCAGTTCACAGCCACAGAAGAAGAGAGAAGGTTGGATGTTGGATGCAGTGGGGGTATTTGGAAAAAATTTCCCTAAGTTGTCCCTATTCATACGAGGCATGAAAGGAAATATTTTTGGGTTGGTTTTGTATTTTTTTTTTTTTAAACCTGGAAAGTACTTGCAGAAATAAAATTGCTGATTGAATGAAAATCACTGACAGAAGGAAAAAGCTACTTGCTGAATTGAAATTCTACTTACAGAATGGAAAGGAAAACAGGTAATAAAAAATGAAAGAAAGGAAGCAACTAGGTTACTTTTGTAGAAATAAACTAATGGCAGAATATTGAATACAAGAAATAGAAGAAAAACAAGCAGTAACCACATTATACTCAGACACCTCCCCGACAACGGCGACAAAAAGTGATAAGTGCCAGTATTGCAGCAAGGATGCTGCAACTCTTGGGCTACCAGCTTTACTTATCAACCCGGGGTTCGTACAAACTTGGAGGTGACAGTGTTCTATGCACAAGTAAAAGTGATGGTCCTGCCAATTGTCACTATTCAGCCGACGAGCGACCACTGGGGCTCCAAGCCAGACTTCTATAGAGTCATAAGAAGCTTGATTCTTTTATGGAAGAAGGGAAAATCTACTCTAAGAGAGCTACTCTACTGCAGTGATGAAAAAACAACTTGTAATGCTAAATCACACCATACCGTAATTAACCATTTAAGTAGCTATGCTAAGCAGAATTGCTAAATCAACACTAAAAAAATGCTGCTATCTAAGTTGCAGAAGTAAAAGCATCAACTCATACTAATGTGTAAGCAAAAAACTAAACTAAATCTGTTTTCACTTTTTTGGTTTTTTTAGGCAAAATCAAGTATGCAAACTAATTGTTCTTATGGATGTGACAGGTGGATGGAAGGTGTTTGAGGATGGATAGAAGGTTTGTGAAGTGGTTGGATGGTGTGGAGGGGTCCTAGGAGGCTTTTTGTGACTTCCTAGAGGTTTCCCATCAATTCAGCCTCAAAATATGTCGTTTCAGGAAAACCTATAGGATGTACTAGAAACCTACACAATGATCCTGTAGGAATTACATGAAACCTATAGGATACCACCGAGAGCTAATTTTGAGGTGTTGGAGGTGTTGGGAAGCTTGGGAAAGGTGTGTGATGTGTGGAATGGGGTGTTAGAAGGTCTAGGAGCACTCAGGAGTCAATATCCAAGATAAGAGATGGATAGATTCACTCAATGTATCTAGAGGGATTTCAATGAAAAATGATGAAAAACTAGTGAGGGTGATGGTGAAACAAGAGAGGGCTAAGGTGGATGAAGTGGAAGGTGGCCACTGGTGATGAAGTCTGGGTCTCCTCCAGAAGTACTTGCTTTTCTTAAAACATGTGTGTCTTCCAAGAACTATGCAACAAGATACATTTTCATAAACTAGAAAAGCATGAATCAATTGCCCGTATTATGCATGAAGAAAGTTGTTGAAGGGAATGAAAGCATGAGTGAGATCTTATTGCAGAAATGGAGATGGAAAAACATGACAATGAAATATGCCTTGCAACATGAAACAAATATTGAACCAAAGACAACAAACTCCAAAGCTCATACAAGAACTAGAAATCTGTGTTTTTGGGGCTGCTGAAGGGTCCCTTTCTCAAGTCATGGTCCCAGAGAGAGGAAGTGAGTCTGAGACACTTGCTGACAAGCTTGTGGTGATCCTTTTTCTCCTTGCTAACCTGCTACTTGAAAGAAGGCACAAATGGAAGAAAACTATCACACAAACAATCTAATCTATACTACTGTAATGGAAATGCATCTATTAAGCAAATGAACAATTAAGCTATTAATCTATACTAGCATAAATGTACAATAAAGAGGAGCCTTGGCTGCTAGGGTTGGGCCCTAACCCAAGAGCTTCATCCCTCTTAGTTAACTCAGTGTTGTCCTAAAACAAAACTCATTCTTATTACCAAAACAATGGATTACATAAAAAATTGTCACAAGTCTTGCAGCTCGAAAATAGAGTAGAGTTTTAAAATAAAAAATCCGAATCATACAGAGGTCCTAGGCCTCTCTACTTATACATATGAAGTCTACAACGACTTCCTTAAAATTAGGGAGGCTCGACTCCCAAACTTGAGATAAATTGGTGCTTTGTCTTTCACTTGCTCGACTGCCTTCTAGTCCTCATGATTTGGTTAATAATGTAAACTTTGAAACGGGAACTATAAACTCTAAACGAGAACTCTGGACAAAAAACCCCGGAAAAACATCAAAAACAATGCTAAAAACGAAAAGTGTGTATATTGGAACGATGATTTTATTTTTTAGGGGTCAATTTTGAACATGTTTTAAAAATGGCAGTGACTACGAAATTTACTACAAAATTTTTGTGCAAAATATAGCTTCAAAACGAAAAAGTGATGATACTGGAACGATGATTTTTTTTTTTTAGTCAATTTTCGAACTTTTAAAAAAATGCTAGTAAAACCAAATTTTTATGTGCCAAACAAAGTTTTTTATGAGGAAAAAAACACATTAATGTTTTTGGTAGAATATCATTTTTCTTTTCTAAGTATAAATTCAACATGTTCTCAACCATAACATCAACATCAATGGTGGAATGTTTTTTTGTTTCAATCCCACCATCTACTTCATGAGTAACATATTTCAATTTCTTCATGTCCAACACCATCCATTGAATTAATGGTTGGATCAATAATCCAAATCTATTGCATGTGACAAGCTCCTACAATCTCTTATATAGAATCTACTGTATATATCAATGTTGTGTCATGAGCTTTCAATTGGCTATTCATTTCACGTTTACTAGTCTCTAAGTGAATTTACCCATTAGTAACAAGTGATATAGAGGTAATTACATACTATAATTGGCTCAATTAAACTAGTCAACAGTTAATACTAATATGTACAATAGGTTAAAATCAATTTAACAATTAAAAATTCTTACTATGATAAAACTAGTTTTTTATGTCTGCAAAAATTCAATTCAACAAATATACTATTTGTAGAAAATAAATCTATTACTAGGGCCACAATGTTGCTATATAAATTTACTACAACTACTTTTTATGAAATAATTGCAAGGGTTATTGAAAGAAACAAGGTATAACCACTGGGAAGAAAATAAGGTATACTTATGAGCCTAACTTTTAAAAGATATTCACATCTCTTACATATCTAATATCTAACCATCTAACACTTATACATTGACCCCATACTAAGTTCTCAAACTAAATTGTAGACAGGCTCATACTTTAGGGACATAACAACATTTTACAACATACTTTAGAGATGTACAACATTTTGCCGAATTCCTCGGGGCCTCTGACCTCTAGGAGTATAACAACATTTTTCCTAATTCTGTAAACCAAATCCAACTATTAGATATAATAATTATTCATATAATCACCATAACAATTATGAGTCTTATAAAACTAATACTCCTCTTCATGTTTACTAAATTATACTATTTTTTAAAATATAATTAGAATTCAATCTAAAAAAACATGAAAAAAAATGAACATGGAAAAAAAAGGTATTAACAAAATTTACCATATCCATAGGACTTCACTTTTCTTTAAAATGAAAAAACCTTTGATATATCCATAAAATATGGTATAAATAAAAACTCAATTCTTATTTAAAATGGATCGGGCCTTATGTTGAAACATAAAGAGAGGGTATAAATAAAATTGGCATCTTCATGTGTAACCACAATCTAATTTAAAGCCTTAAATGGAACCATATGGAAAGGGTAATGATAAAACTTTTCACCATGGTCAAACCCTTATGGAACCATGAATAAAGAGGAAAATAAAACTTGCTATTGCTCTTTTTCTTTTTTTTTTCAATCCCACCATCTACTTCATGAGTAACATATTTCAATCTCTTCATGTCAAACACCATCCATTGAATTAATGGTCGGATCAATAATCCAAATCTATTACACGTAACAAGCTCCTACAATCTCTTATATAGAATCTACTTTATATATTAATGTTGTGTATGAGCTTTCAATTTGGCTATTCATTTCAAGTTTACTAGTCTCTAAGTGAATTTACCAATTATTAACAATTACCAATTATTAACAAGTGATATAGAGGTAATTACTTACTATAATTGGCCCAATTAAACTAGTCAACAGTTAATACTAATACGTACAATAGTTTAAAATCAATTTAACAATTAAAAATTATTACAATGATAAAACTAGTTTTTTATGTCTGCAAAAATTCAATTCAACAAATATACTATTTGTAGAAAATAAATCTATTACTAGGGCTACAATGTTGCTATATAAATTTATTACAACTACTTTTTATGAAATAATTGCAAGGGCTATTGAAAGAAACAAGGTATAACCACTGGGAAGAAAATAAGGTACATCTAATAAAATACAGTGTGAATATGTTTTATAAAATACAATATAGTGGTTAAACAAGGTATAACCCTTAGATTTATGCATGTAAAATTTTATATGATGGCAAAACAAGAGTTTTGGAGAATTTAATTTTCTTGGAGATATAGTATTTTGTTTAAACACCATCATATTGCTAACCTCCCTCTCGGCAGAAGCTTCACTAAAATCTGCAATGGAAATTTGACTAAGGCACACCGCTAGGTTGTTCTTCCGATTTCCCTTTTGGAGTTATCCCATGAAAAAGCTAATTAACCCCCATATATATGTAAAAAAATTATATTTTTTTTTATAAAATATTTAACCTATTTTAAATGATATTTTAGAAGACAGAAAAGTATTAGAAAAAGAAAAACGCAGTCACACTTCACGGGTTTACAATGGTATCAATCTTAACATCTCGGGTTTGAATGCAACTTTTCTCTTCAATGCAAAATGCAGAGCATATCACTTCTTTTCTTTTCCTATCCGCCGCCTTGACTGAGTATTCTCTATCCATTGTTAAAAAGCAAGTCGCTATTTTCATCTATAAATTCAACGCAGAAATCAGAGATAACCACCCAAATTACATATATCCTCCATCCAGATGGACGGTGACGGTGAGAAGAAGAAGCTTCATTTTCTACTCTTCCCATGGTTGGCGCAGGAACAGACGCTTTACAAGCCAATTAACATATCTATAGACTATCCATAGAAGTAACTCAATCCAGGATGTAGAGTATACGCCTACAAACAAGAATACATATAAATAATAATAACAGTCTCAACATATAACATTATTGGCATTTAAAATAGTGAAAATAGTGATTCTCAGAATCGTCGGGTGGTGGGGTGGTGGCGGGGCGGTGGCTGGGCGATTCTGAAAATCGCCCCACCACCCAGTGATTCTGAGAATCACTATTATCACCGAAAATAAATTTTGCAAGCCTTTCTTTCATATATATGGTTAGGACAAGAGACTGGAGGCTCGTGTGACCCTAAGTAGTGCAGCTAGTGGGTGGAAGCAGCATCAGTCTTGCCCAAGTTTGATTTGTGTGGGAATATGAGATCCAATGTTAAATATTTATGTGCATAGAGAGACTTCTTCAATTCACTGTTAAGATCTGTGTGGAAAAATTGTGGAGAGACTACAAACATTTTGTGTCAGGCCTATCTGCTGATATCAAGCAACTGCATTGGAATTCTACCTCATTCTCCAACTAAAAGTAGACACATACATTCAACCATAGATTTACTCTCTTACCCAACTATATTAACAATTTAGCCTTCTTGCCTGGACTTTGATGTTGTAAATGACAACAAACAAATCCTTCTTCCTTCTTTTTGTTGTTTCAAATTTGATTGAAGCATTTTCATATTGCTTACAAGCTCGGACTATACCAACACGAATCATGTTACAAAATCAAATGAAATGTCTACAATGGACAATTCACAATATGAAAAAATGCTCACAGTTCATCCGGCTTCTCATCTTACTACGTGGGTAAAATTTTGGTTGCAATAAAATGATAAATCTTATAAAATCAACGCCCGAGATTAATCCATGCTACAACAACCGTAGATCTCATTAAATCATCGCCTAAGATTTGATCATTTGATTCAACTATCATTCGACCATCAAATAAGACAACCTCAGATATCAATAATTTTCATTACTATGAGAGACAAAGTTAGATTTATTGAGGAAGTCCGAGTGTGACTTTGAATTTCAGGGCAATTGCAACCGTTTCAATATATGCATGTCGAGCTGTCTGTGTGGAGTGGATTTCTTATGGTGGTAAAACTTCCTTGGGAAGTGACATATCAACCTTGACATGTGACTCTGCTGGAAAGTGGTTGTTGCTAAATGAGCTAAGTGCCAAGATTGGTGTGCTGCATCAGTGTGGATGTTGGGATTATAAATGGATGTTGAAGAAGATAAGACAACCAAGTCTGTGTCGTAACCATATATATGAAAGAAAGGCTTGCAAAGTTTATTTTCGGTGATAATAGTGATTCTCAGAATCGCCGGGTGGTGGGGCGATTCTCAGAATCGCCCAGCCACCGCCTCACCACCACCCGGGTGGTGGCGATGCGGTGGCTGGGCGATTCTGAGAATCGCCCCACCACCCCCATTCTGAGAATCACTATTATCACCGAAAATAAACTTTTCAAGCCTTTCTTTCATATATATGGTTAGGACAAGAGACTGGAGGCTCATGTGACCCTGAGTAATGTGGCTAGTGGGTGGAAGTAGCATCAGTCTTGCCCAAGTTTGATTTGTGTGGGACTATGAGATCCAACGTTAAATATTTATGTGCATAGAGAGGCTTCTTCAATTCACTGTTAAGATCTGTGTGGAAGAATTGTGGAGAGACTACAAACATTTTGTGTCGGGCCTATCTGCCGATATCAAGCAATTGCATTGGAATTCTACCTCGTTCTCCAACTAAAAGTAGACACATACATTCAACCATAGATTTACTCTCTTACCCAACTACATTAACAATTTAGCCTTCTTGCCTGGACTTTGATGTTGTAAATGACAACGAGCAAATCCTTCTTCCTTCTTGTTGTTTCAAATTTGGTTGAAGTATTTTCATATTGCTTACAAGCTTAGACTATACCAACACGAATCATGTTACAAAATCAAATGAAATGTCTACAATAGACAGTTCACAATATGAAAAAATGCTCCCAGTTCAGCTGGCTTCTCATCTCACTACGTGGGTACAATTTTGGTGGCAATAAAATGATAAATCTCATTAAATCAACGCCTGAGATTTGATCATTTGATTCAACTACATTCGACCATGAAATGAGACAACCTCAGAAATCAATAATTTTCATTACTGTGAGAGACAAAGTTAGATTTATTGAGGAAGTGCCAGTGCTACTTTGAATTTCAGGGCAATTGCAACCGTTTCAATATATGCATGTCGAGCGGTCTGTGTGGAGTGGATTTCTTATGGTGGTAAAACTTCCTTGGGAAGTGACATATCGACCTTGACATGCGACTCTACTGGAAAGTGGTTGTTGCTAGATGAGCTAAGTGCCAAGATTGGAGTGCTACATCAGTGTGGATGCTGGGATTATAAATGGATGTTGAAGAAGATAAGACAACCAAGTCTGTTTCCTAACCATATATATGAAAGAAATTCTTGCAAAGTTTATTTTCGGTGAAAATAGTGATTCTCAAAATCGCTAGGTGGTGGGGCGATTCTCAGAATCGCCCAGCCACTGCCCCGCCACCACCCGGTGATTTTGAGAATCACTATTATCACTGAAAATAAACTTTGCAATCCTTTCTTTCATATATATGGTTAGGACAAGAGACTGGAGGCTCATGTGACCCTGAGTATTGCGGCTAGTGGGTGGAAGTAGCATCAGTCTTGCCCAAGTTTGATTTGTGTGGGACTATGAGATCCAGCGTTAAATATTTATGTGCATAGAGGGGCTTCTTCAATTCACTATTAAGATCTGTGTGGAAGAATTGTGGAGAGACTACAAATATTTTGTGTTGGGCCTATCTGCTGATATCAAGCAATTGCATTGGAATTCTACCTCGTTCTCCAACTAAAAGTAGACACATACATTCAACCATAGATTTACTCTCTTACCCAACTACATTAACAATTTAGCCTTCTTGCTTGGACTTTGATGTTGTAAATGACAATGAACAAATCCTTCTTCCTTCTTCTTGTTGTTTCAAATTTTATTGAAGAATTTTCATATTGCTTACAAGCTCAGACTATACCAACACGAATCATGTTACAAAATCAAATGAAATGTCTACAATAGACAGTTCACAATATGACAAAATGCTCCCAGTTCAGCTGGCTTCTCATCTCACTACGTGGGTACAATTTTGGTGGCAATAAAATGATAAATCTCATTAAATCAAAGCTTGAGATTAATCCGTGCTACAACGACCGTAGATCTCATTAAATCAACGCCTGAGATTTGATCATTTGATTCAACTATCATTCGACCATCAAATGAGACAACCTCATAAATCAATAATTTTCATTACTATGAGAAACAAAGTTAGATGTATTGAGGAAGTGCCAATGTGACTTTGAATTTCAGGGCAATTGCAACCGTTTCAATATATGCATGTCGAGCGGTCAGTGTGGAGTGGATTTCTTATGGTGGTAAAACTTCCTTGGGAAGTGACATATCAACTTTGACATGTGACTCTAATGGAAAATGGTTGTTGCTAGATGAGCTAAGTGCCAAGATTAGTGTGATGCATTAGTGTGGATGTTGGGATTATAAATGGATGTAGAAGAAGATAAGACAACCAAGTCTGCGTCCTAACCATATATATGAAAGGAAGGCTTGCAAAGTTTATTTTCGGTGATAATAGTGATTCTCAGAATTGTCGGCTGGTGGGGCGATTCTTAGAATCACGCAGCCACCGCCCCGCCACCACCTGCTTGCAAAGTTTATTTTTAGTGATAGTGATTCTCATAATCGCAGGGTGGTGGCAAGGCGGTGGCTGGGCGATTCTGAGAATCGCCCCACCACCCGACGATTCTGAGAATCACCATTATCACCGAAAATAAACTTTGCAAGCCTTTCTTTCATATATATGGTTAGGACAAGAGACTGGAGGCTCGTGTGACCCTGAGTAGTGTGGCTAGTGGGTGGAAGCAGCATCAATCTTGCCCAAGTTTGATTTGTGTGGGACTATGAGATCCAACGTTAAATATTTATGTGCATAGAGAGGCTTCTTCAATTCACTGTTAAGATCTGCGTGGAAGAATTATGGAGAGACTACAAACATTTTGTGTCGAGCATATCTGCTGATATCAAGCAATTGCATTCGAATTCTACCTGATTCTACAACTAAAAGTAGACACATATATTCATCCATAGATTTGCTCTCTTACCCAACTACATTAACAATTTAGCCTTCTTGCCTGGACTTTGATGTTGTAAATGACAACGAACAAATCCTTCTTCCTTCTTCTTGTTGTTTCAAATGTGATTGAAGCATTTTCATATTGCTTACAAGCTCAGACTATACCAACACGAATCATGTTACAAAATCAAATGAAATGTCTACAATAGACAGTTCACAATATGACAAAATGCTCCCAGTTCAGCTGGCTTCTCATCTCACTACGTGGGTACAATTTTGGTGGCAATAAAATGATAAATATCATTAAATCAACGCATGAGATTAATCCATGCTACAACGACTGTAGATCTCATTAAATCAATGCCTGAGAGTTGATCATTTGATTCAACTATCATTCGACCATCAAATGAGACAACCTCAGAAATCAATAATTTTCATTACTATGAGAAACAAAGTTAGATTTATTGAGGAAGTGTGAGTGCAACTTTCAATTTCAGGGCAATTGCAACCGTTTCAATATATGCATGTCGAGCGGTCAGCGTGGAGTGGATTTATTATGGTGGTAAAACTTCCTTGGGAAGTGACATATCGACCTTGACATGCGACTCTACTGGAAAGTGGTTGTTGCTAGATGAGCTAAGTGCCAAGATTGGTGTGCTACATCAGTGTGGATGCTGGGATTATAAATGGATGTTGAAGAAGATAAGAGAACCAAGTCTGTGTCCTAACCATATATATGAAAGGAAGGCTTGCAAAGTTTATTTTTGTTGATAATAGTGATTCTCAGAATCGCCGGGTGGTGGGGCGATTCTCAGAATCGCCCAGCCACTGCCCTGCCACCACCCGGGTGGTCGCGGGGCAGTGGTTGGGAAATTATGAGAACGCCCCACCACTCGGTGATTCTAGAATCACTATTATCACCGAAAAATGGTGGCGGGCAGTGCTGGGCAATTCTAGAATCGCCCCACCACTCAATGATTCTGAGAATCACTATTATCACCGAAAATAAACTTTGCAAGCCTTTCTTTCATATATATGGTTAGGACAAGAGACTGGAGGCTTGTGTGACCCTGAGTAGGGTGGAAACAACATCAGTCTTGCCGAAGTTTGATTTGTGTGGGACTATGCGATCCAACGTTAAATATTTATGTGCATAGAGAGACTTCTTCAATTCACTGTTAAGATCTGCGTGGAAGAATTGTGGAGAGACTACAAACATTTTGTGTCAGGCCTATCTGCTGATATCAAGAAATTGCATTGGAATTCTACCTCGTTCTTGAACTAAAAGTAGACACATACATTCAACCATAGATTTACTCTCTTACCCAACTACATTAACAATTTAGCCTTCTTGCCTGGACTTTGATGTTGTAAATGACAACGAACAAATCCTTCTTCCTTCTTCTTGTTGTTTCAAATTTGATTGAAGCATTTTCATATTGCTTACAAGCTCGGACTATACCAACACGAATCATGTTACAAAATCAAATGAAATGTCAACAATAGATAGTTCACAATATGACAAAATGCTCCCAGTTCAGCTAGCTTCTCATCTCTCTACGTGGGTACAATTTTGGTGGCAATAAAATGATAAATCTCATTAAATCAACACTTGAGATTAATCCGTGCTACAACGACCGTAGATCTCATTAAATCAATGCCTGAGATTTGATCATTTGATTCAACTATCATTCGACCATCAAATGAGACAACCTCAAAAATCAATAATTTTCATTACTATGAGAAACAAAGTTAGATTTATTGAGTAAGTGCTAGTGCGACTTTGAATTTCAGGGCAATTGCAACTGTTTCAATATATGCATGTTGAGCGGTCAGCATGGAGTGGATTTCTTATGGTGGTAAAACTTCCTTAGGAAGTGACATATCGACCTTGACATGCGACTCTGCTGGAAAGTGGTTGTTGCTAGATGAGCTAAGTGCCAAGATTGGTGTGTTGCATTAGTGTGGATGCTGGGATTATAAATTGATGTTGAAGAAGATAAGACAACCAAGTCTGTGTCCTAACCATATATATGAAAGAAAGGCTTGCAAAGTTTATTTTCGATGATAATAGTGATTCTCAGAATCGCCGGGTGGTGGGGCGCCACTACCCGGGTGGTGGTGGGGTGGTGGCTGGGCGATTCTGAGAATCACTATTATCACCGAAAATAAACTTTGCAAGCCTTTCTTTCATATATATGGTTAGGACAAGAGACCGGAGGCTCGTGTGACCCTGAGTAGTGCGGCTAGTGGGTGGAAGCAGCATTAGTTTTGCCCAAGTTTGATTTGTGTGGGACTATGAGATCCAGCGTTAAATATTTATGTGCATAGAGAGGCTTCTTCAATTCACTGTTAAGATTTGTGTGGAAGAATTGTGGAGAGACTACAAACATTTTGTGTCGGGCCTATCTGCTGATATCAAGCAATTGCATTGGAATTCTACCTTGTTCTCCAACTAAAAGTAGACACATACATTCAACCATAGATTTACTCTCTTACCCAACTACATTAACAATTTAGCCTTCTTGCCTGGATTTTGATGTTGGAAATGACAATGAACAAATCCTTCTTCCTTCTTCTTGCTGTTTCAAATTTGATTGAAGCATTTTTATATTGCTTACAAGCTCGGACTATACCAACACGAATCATGATACGAAATCAAATGAAATGTCTACAATAGACAGCTCACAATATGACCAAATACTCCCAGTTCAGTTGGCTTCTCATCTCATTACATGGGTACAATTTTGGTGGCAATAAAAAGATAAATCTCTATCAAATTCATCTCTACACATTTGTAAGTAGGAACATGCCAACTCCACTCAAAATCTGACCAAAATAATTTGCTTCAATGTACATGCTCAAAATCATCATTGTGTTGAGCTACAATCTCCAAAGCAATTCCTTAGCAAATGAACTCTCCTTCTCCAACGCTAAGAGATTTGTGTTATTGCACATTGAACCTCATAGCCACCTAAATATATTTCTTCATAAGAGACAAACACAATTAATCCGTGCTACAACGATCGTAGATCTCATTAAATCAACACCTGAGATTTGATCATTTGATTCACCCACGTGGTGGCGAGGCAATGGCTGGGCGATTCTAAGAATCGCCCCACCACCTGGCGATTCTGAGAATCGCCCCAAACAATTATATTAAAAATTGTTATCTTTGGTACTAAATTTATCTTTATTTTTTTCTTTTAAAACAAATATATTAACAAATCAAAACAGAAAGCATCATAGTCTATATAGACAAATAACTACATTAAATAAGGTTTGCCAAAATCTTACCCGGTGGTGTCCTCTTTGATGCAAAGATCTTGCTACCATTTTTAACTAGTGATCATAATGGGTAAGTCTTGGTTTTCACAATTTATCTTCACCAATTTCTAGTTTCATTTATGAAGTTATTAATCACTAAAGCATGGAAACACTCAATTAAGGTTGTCATACGTTCAATATTTGTAATATGTGATTTTCGCATTAATTTTTAAGTTAACCATTATTTTTTGAAAAAAAAAGTGATTATTATTATTTTTTTTACATGAAATTCATAAAAAAAAATATATTATTTAACTATTTTTAGTTAAAATTTTCGTATAACAATTGTGATTTTGACATGTCAATTCTAGCAAAAAATTATCAAAACGTGTAGTTTTTTAGTTATATTTATGTTAAAAATGGTTATTTTTATGTCCATTGTTAAAAAATATTGTTTATTAGAAACAATTATTTCATGTGGAGTGAAAAATTAATTAGGAATGTATAAATATGTAGAATATCAACCTCCTAATTTAAAAATGCAAAACAATAAAAACCTCACTAAAAAAAAGGTTAAAATTAAAATAAAAAATAAGAAAATGTGAAGAAAACGACCACTTCAAAAATGATCAAATTTACAAAATAATTATTTACATTTTATACATTAGAAAATTTAAAGCCAAAAAACAGGCCTTTTAAAAAAAGGGGTGATGCAGAATACTCACTTTTTAAAATTAGCATGAAAATCATTACCATTCTAAAACGATTCTAAAACGTAATGTACATAAAAGAATTAAAGTGCCAAAAACTATGCTCTAAAAAGAACATGTTCGTTGTGCATCACCCCTTTTCAAAATCAGTTCACTTTTTTGCTATCTCTACGAAACGAGTAACAGTATCAGTTCCCGTTTCAAAGTTTACATTGTTGGTTGTTCGCACTCCGAGCTAATGGAGGAATATTTGAATGGAGGGGTAGTAAATGAGGAGGATTTACCTCCTATAATCCCTCTCCCTTGTCCCATTCAAGTTTTGACCTTGGTTTTTGCCAAAATTCCTTGCTTTTATCCTTTAATCCTGCATTAAATGCACATTCAACCACAAAGAAAAATATCCAACTCTAACTCATCTCATAAACAAAATATAATCTATGCAATAAGCTATGAGAATATTTTGTTTGACTAAGCTAGGAGGTGAATTAAGGCCCATATAATTACCCAATGATGAGGCTCATCACACACCACAATGAGACAATTTCAGACACAGTCTGGAAGTATCCCACTTATGACAAAGAGATGTATTGTATTGTGCAGGCCCAAAAATGGAAGCATTACATTTTGGCGAAGGAAATGGTCATCCACGTAGACCATCGACCCTTGCAGTTCATACAGATGCAAGGGAAGTTGCAGAATGATCACCATAAGAAGTGGTCCATATACCTGCAACAGTTCCATTTGAATATCAAGTACAAGAAGGGAAGCACCAATAATTTTGTAAACTATTGAAAATAGCAACAAGAAAAGATAAAAAATAGAATCTAGAATATTCCAATTTAATTTGTCCTTGAATTAAAATTATTAATTAAAAATTGAATTTAGTCTCACCAGTTGCTTGGAAATAATTAATTAATTCATTATGGATTAATTAGTTGGAGAAATTCAAGTTAGAAGTATTTATGAAGTCATGCAATAGTTATCCCTTAAATTATGGAGATTATCTTTAATTAAGGAGATAAGATTGAGTTATATTTGAGTTGTAATTAGTTAACTCAATTTAGTGAGTTAAGTCAAATTAAATTAGTTCCAAATTATTTGAGGAACTAATTGTAACTTATTAGTCAATTGATGCATGCATGCACTCAACCAGTGTACTCCAGATAACTAAAGATTCCCTCATCAGAAACTCATGCATGTCTATTCTGAGAAAGACTCAGTTGAGCTAAATGTCAAGGATAGTGTCTATCAGTTGCATGTTTTCTCCTATAAAGGAAACTCATGCATGTAGAAGGATCAAGGTTCCTTAAGGATTGCGTAGTTTTGATAGTGTGTTACAACAGTGTTACACTGGGTGAAGGAGATCATCCCAGAGGTAACTGCACAAGGAAATAGGAGCTTGGATAGCAGAGGAGAAGGCTTGAGAGAAGCTTTGATTTTCTGTGAGCATCCAGGAGGATGGTACTGAGAGCTGGATAGTTGTGAGAGCTAAGGCTTTGTATAATTCTGATGTATTTCCACCTTGTATGATAATACAGATAGTGGGGTTTTTATCTAAGGCTTTCCCCAGAGTATTTTCTCTATTTCATGTACATTTATTCTTCTTCTGATGGTTACATGTGTTCAACTATGATTCAACTGGATCTTTAAGCTTCTGCAAGTTTGATAGTAAAAGTAGATTATAGTATTTTTCTTTGGTATATTGCATTATCAAGTTAATCTATAGTCAAATTTTCTACATAGATATCAGAGATAGATTTGTAGAGAATTTGCAGGAAATTCTACACAGACTGCCTCAGCCAACCACTGATCATGGTGTTAACCGCTGTGCTCAACTCTTGTTGGGAACGAGACTTATGATTGGCCACTTCTCTACAAAAGCGACCCAAAATTCAGCCACATATACTAGACGCTCTTGGAGGGTAAACAAGTTCCAAATTTTCACCTCTAGGATGCCCTATTATGTCACTTGGGAAACTTTTGTGTTCCTTCAAGCAAGCATGCCAATATGATTTGAGAAGCACACTACAGTTGGGACATTGGACATTTTGGGGTCGAGAAAATGGTGGCAGTACTGCAAAAGTATTTCTATTGGCCAAATCTTCGACATGATGTTGGGAAATACATCAGATCCTGCACTACCTGAGCCATTTACAAACCGACCATCAAGAAGCAATGCCTCTATACTCCACTGCCTACCCCTAGTTGACCTTAGGAATCCATTTCCATGGATTAAATGTCGATCCTTCCTTATACTAAGCATGGCAACGACTATGTTTTTGTGGTCGTCGACAGATTCTTGAAGATGGCCATTATGACAACCTGCAAGAAGAATAACACAGCAAAAGCCACTGCTAAACTCTTCTTTGAAAGAGTGTGGATAGACTTTGGGATCCCATAGTATATCATCTCAGATCGGGACATCAAGTTCCTTAATACATTTTTGTCTTGTCTCTGGTTGATGCTAGAAACCAAGCTCACTAAGTCCAGATCTTTCCATCCCCAAACTGATGGCCAGATAGAGGTCATAAACAGGATTATTGTACACATTTTGTGCATGTAAAACTCAAAGAATCCATGCACATGGGATGAGAGCCTTCTCTATGTCTAGCACAACTATAACCAGGCTCTCCAAAAATTGACTGGCCACAACCCCTTTAAGGTGGGCTTGGGATTCCAGCCACTATGCCCCATTGATGTGGCCATACAATTTGCAGCTACTCAGGCAGATTCAGCTCATGTCTAGTACGAAGCTAATAAGGCAAACAAAATCATTGAGCACATCCAACACATCCACCAGCAGGTCCATGACATTATGGAGAAATCAAATGCGAATTACAAGCAACGACATGATCAACATCGGGTGCCACACAAGTTTCATGTGGGCGACGAAGTCTAGTTGCATTTGGAGAAGGAACACCTTACCAAGGCCTATTGGAAACTCAGACCACTCCAATATGGTCCTTACACCATTACCAAGGTTGTGGGAGACAATGCATTTGAGCTCAGCATTCCCCCATTCCTTGGTCTGAGCCTAGTGTTCAATGTGGACCACCTTCGAACATACTTCCCACCATTGTTGGACACATCAAACATTGCAGAACAACTCACACCTACAGAGTTAAATCCAAACTACATGAAACAAGACACAACTGGTCAGATCATGGAAAAGGAGATCAAGAACACCTGACAGCAAAGGATCCAACTATATTGAGTTGTCAAAGCAAGCCAACTCCTTCACCAGGGCAAGTGGCTCAATAGGGACCAAGTTTAGTAGAAGTTTCCTCATCCCATGGAGGAACTCAATAAAATGAGGACCATTGCTTCTTAAGGGGGAGAGGAATGATCCAGGTGGATATTGGTGGCCACCCTCCTATGCCACTTGGACGCCCACCATTTTTTCTTTCAGTTTTTCAATTTCCTTATTTGTAGCACAATTTACTATTTTGGCAGTTTTTCGGGTCCTGAACTTCCAGTGCCATTTTGAGGCACTAAACAACGATTTTTTGGGAAACCAGGGGCCAACATGAATGCTAGTTCGATGCTGGCCATTCAAAAGTTGTAGTTCTCAGATAAATCTTTCTAATGAAGTATTGTGCACCTCAAACAGAGATTGTATGCCAAAGTTACGAACCATAGTTTGGCGCTTCATCTCCTAGGGTTAGGTTTTTGGATGTTTAGGGTTTTCCATTGTTTCTCAATAATAAATAGGCCTTTAAGCCTCATTGTAACATAGTCCAGAGGCATGTAGCCACCACATCTCTTCTTAGAGATAATCTACCATCACCCGAGCTAGTCTAGATATGCAACACATTCAATACCAAGCTCCTAGAAAGCAAAATGAAAGGTGTGTAGTTTTTTAAACTTTGCATAAGTTTTGTTTGAGAAATTAGTTTGGAGTGATTCAAAGGGAACAATGAAGCATAATTATCATCAATTGATGTCCCGAAGAAAGAAAATGGAAACACCTAGTAAGCAATTCAAAATATCTACTATGACACATGAAGAAGAGGAAGAAATGTAAGCATATTTCAGTATTTGATATTAATGAAATGAAGTGTTATTTCTGCTTCATCTTTGTATTTATGGTTATATCTGCAATTTGTTGCATTCCTATTTAAATCTAGATCATTGACACAATTTAATATTAAGAATGCATATCTAATAATCAACAATTTTCGATTCCTTCTATGCCACAATCTTGATATAAGAAAAATACAAACCACAGACTTATTCCTAATATATTAGGTTTACCATTTTAGTTTAATTTTATTCATTAAATGTATTAATTTGAGAATATTCATTAAATGTATGAATTTGAGAATATTAGATAGCTTATATATGAAACTTTAAATCCTTAAAAAATAAAGATTTATAAACATTTTCAATACAATAAAATATATTATATATTTTATGAGTTGAAATGTTTTTTAAAAATAGATTATCGAATAAATTTAATGGTCAATCCAATAATTATTTTGGAAATTATTTATATTCATGTAAATAATCATATTTTTCTAGAGTTATTGTTTATTATAATTTATGAAATTTTTTTGCATAAATTTAGGTAGGAGTAAAAATGTAAATATGTAGATTTATCAAGGTTACTGCCCAACATTGTCAATGACTTTGTGCTATTGGAATTGGCTAAGGGAAATACAAATATATCTTCACGGAGTGGATCTATACTCGAAGGTGAAAACCATCATGGGAAAAGTATTAGTAGAAAGGAGTGAGGCTCAACAAGATCCCCTATTATGCTTCCTTGCTCTCAAGAGCTGAGTTAAAATAATAGGGAGTTGTCTTTAGTGCGACTTTTTGAACTTTCTAGTGTCGAAATCTAGTGGAAATATTTGAGGTGAAATTTTAATTTGTGTTAGTTAAATTGGTTTTTTGAAAGTATATATGGATTTAGTGCCCTAAAAAACCCCTAGGGCACTTCGATTGTGTAGGGGCTACCTATCAAGCTTGTGATTTCAATAAATTCGTACCACATTTTAGAGAAATTAGACTGGAAAAACCAACCTGAAAAGCTTTCAAAAAGTCACACTAAAGACAACTTGAAATAATATATTACAAAGTCACTTAACTTGCAAAGAAGATTTCCAACTTGGAATTTTATAACTTTAATGAAGAAGATGTAATATGTCACACCTAATTTTTATTTTTTTAACTTATAAAATACAAGCCTACCTCAATACCTAAGCCCTAAAACTATATTCATGACAACCAAGAGTAAACTTATGTTTTAATTCTTCCATATGCGTTTCAAAAAGTTTATGGCATGATACATAAAGTTATAACACTTAACCCTTACCCGTTGATTGTGTGGTAAACATTTACACCTTAATTTCATTTGTATTAATCTTGTTATACCCTTCGAGACATATGCACTTAATGAATCTTGAGAAAAGGGGTTCATTTGACGTTAATATAATTAATATTCCCACTGAAATTTCATGGTACCTTGGTGGTTTGACAACACACCACCCACTGAACCTGTACACAATGTTTATTTGCAAGTTGTCATATGTAGTGAGGTTCATCCACCCCACGATTGGCAACCCTCCTCGACATTGGTGCTGGCATTAATGTCATCCATTGATCTGTTGAGGATTGATCGGACGGTTCCAGTTCCACCGTGGTTCATTCAGGTAACCAAGGCCTGCCCACACCACTGGAAGTCTGCTCATTTGCTCTGCCACAATGCTTGGGTGAACTCTGTAACTTCTGACCGATATTGGCTTTCTCCTTTCTTTGATATACCAGGAGTGTCACAGAGAGTAGGCTGGTTCTGCCATATAGTTCGATTGGTGAAAGGTCACTACCATTTTTCCATAAATCATCTGGTTCTTATATATTTTACTCCTAAATTTATCTTGAAAGTTCTTGTCGCCGCTCCGGTGCCCTCCAGGGTTTACATGGTTTTCCAAGATGAGAGCTTCTCACTCAGACCTTCGGTTGTTTAATTCACTATTTACTATTTGTTGAAATTATTATTTTTCTTGTCATGGCTCCTATTGAAACTGACTCAAGTTTGATGGGTTGCAAAGTGTAACCTCTTTGGTAGGATTCACACTGTGGATTAAAGGAACCATTTCTTCTACAACTACTCCAATTATGAGCCAGGTTATTTAACTGGTTCCTCCAAGATGAATTATGTTCGCTAGGATCTTGCTTGTAGTTTGCAGTTTGTCCTTACTTGATAGGGTACTTATTTCTTGACTAGATGGTCCTATGACTTTGGTTATATTTTAGCCTATAATTGACTAGATTACCCTAGGTTTTCATATTGTTTTATAATTTTCCAACAGTTAATAACTAATCGCTATGGTTTTGTTTGTAAGCTGAGCTAATTGTATTATAATTTAGGGTTATGATGATGTCTCGACAAGGGTTCTATTGCGACGACCCGCTAAATGCATTTCTATAACAACATAATTTGACTTACTATATTGATTTTGCTACCCGCCATTCCCTTACTATTTGACAATATCTTGTTTATATAATGTTCATATGGTACCTATTGTTCTTTTCTTGCTGGTTGACATTGTTCGACGGTGAATGATTATCGCATTATAATTTTTCCTGTTTTTTAATTAACAGAACTAGATTATGGACCAATGTATGGCATTCAATTGTTTCATTTTCTTACCTGACATATGTATTGATTATACAAATTGTTAATACCTTGTTTCTATAATGATTTTAGGAAGAAGGTTAATATGAATAGGGTATATGAATTTTTCCAGAACTTCCACTATTAAGTACTATTTTAATTGCTATGGAGAGGAGAGGAGCTTTGTTTTAGCAGCTTGTATTCTCTTCTAGGTTAGTCTCTTGAAGGTGTTGGGACTGTTCTGGATGGCAAGAAACTGCTTAGCTTTTGGAACTAACCCACCTCTTGTACAAGTTACATAACCCAGTTTTCTAGTAATTATTTCCGGTATACTGCCTCTTCCATTTGCTTACTGTGCCCACAGAGTGACCAATTACCCCTGACCATTATTCGTAAATAAATATAGAGCCTTGTGAATTAATCTATCTCATTTATATGAAATATTCTAGTATGTGACCATTTAACTCTTTTCACTATTCAAGAACATCGCCTCTTAAAAACATCCCAGTCGAATGCATTTCATATGATTAGTATTTCAGGTTTCTGTTAATTAGAATATTTTTTATTTCAATAAGTTAATCATTGATGCAATTTAAAGTTAAGAGTACATTTTAGATGAACAATATTTCAGGTTTCTATGACTCAGAATATTTCTTTATTTCAAGAAGTTGATCATTTCGCTGATCCAGGTGGATATTTGTCACCACTCGCCTATGTCACTTGGAGCCCCACCATTGTTTCTTTTAGTGTTTCAGTTTCCTTTTTTGTAGCACAATTTACTATTTTTGGCAATTTTTTGGGTCCTAAACTTCCAGAGCTGTTTTGAGGCCATAAACGATGATTTTTGGGAACACCGAGGCCAATATGAAAAGTTGTTCACAATTGTCCATCCAAAACTTGTAGTTCTCAGATAGATTTTTCTAACGAGGTATTGTGCGTGTCAAATGGAGTTTGTATGCCAAAGTTATGACCCCAAGAAGTTGATGTACCAATTTACCCAAATGGGGCCCATAGTTTGGTGCTTCATCTCCCAGGGTTAGGTTTTTGGATGTTTAGAGTATTCCATTATTTCTCAATAATAAATAGGCCTTTGAGCCTCATTGTAACACAGTTAAGAGGCATGTAGCCGCCACATCTCTTCTTAGACATAAGCTACCACTGCCCGAGCTAGTCTTATTTCCATTCTATTTGTAAGCATACTTCAGTATTTGATATTAATGAAATGAAGTGTTATTTTTGCTGCATATCTGTATTTATGGTTATATATGAAATTTGTTGTCTTCCTGTTTAAATCAAGATCAGTGGTTTCAGAGCATTCTTCTCTTTCCCTGTTTTTCTTTGCATGTCCCCAACGAGGTTGGGATATAAGGAGTTAGGGCTCGAACTGGTTGAACCTTTGCAAGATCGGCCTCACAAAACCCAACGGCTTCCCACAAGGTAAGAAAAGAAATATGAGGGAGCAGGAGATCCTATCAAAATATTGCTCAAGGAGGCCCTCAAGAAACAAAGGAACACGATGATGGATAAATTTTCCCATATCATTCAACAGTTGCCCATCGGTGATGCATCCACATCCAATAGCCACTCTGGAGGCTCCACTCCTTTTAAGGTACAAGTAAACTTTGACATTCCCATATTTGAGGGCCAAATATATGTGGACGTCATAGATAAATGGTTAAATCTACTAGAAGGATATTTTTTTGTTCATGATTTTTCCAATTGGGAAAAGAATAATTTTGCTCTTCTCAAAGCCACCCCCCACATCAAGGACTGGTGGGAAACCTACTATGAGCAGAAGGATGAAAGCACGACATCACTGTTTTCAGCCGCACCCTGTAGGTTTTAACCCCGTACAGAAATTACCTGCATGCGAATTCTAAATCACAGGAAAAATAAAAATGCGAGAGCATAACACATAAAACACATATACACAGAGATTTTCCACTGGATCCCAAATCCGAGACTACCAGCTTGATTTTTCATTATGTTCCTTTCAATGTTACAATACATATTTATACATGCCGAAGCATCCAATACCATGGACCGAAAACCATCGCGTCCAGAACCATGGACCGAAAACCATCGCGTCCAAAAAACATGTGCGAAAATCATGCACAAAACCATAGGTGGG